>LOJH01014524.1:9444-20063 GCA_001685095.1 Ellobius talpinus
ACACACACACACACACACACACACACACACACACACACACACACACACTACAATGCACCAAGCTCTTACTAATGGATGTTAGACTCATTCCAGTGACCTAGTGGCTGCCCTCCAGGAATTCAGAGCTGGAAAGGATATTCTTTTTATTGTTAAATTGGAATATCATAAAGCATATTAGTCAAGGTCCAATCACATTAACAGAGAGAATGTGTGAGAGAGAAACTTGAGCTGAGTTGAAATTGTTAACTCCGTAGCTGGAAGGTCACAAAGAAAACAGTGAAGACCCTCCACTCCCGAGGTCTATGTGGGGCTGGGAAGAAAGCAGAAGTCACAAAGAGCAAGCTCTGGAGCAGGGGCCAGGGCATAGCAGCCAGTCCTTGTGAAGCGAGCTGTGTGCCTGGTGCTGGTGGCACTGAGGCTGGAGGAAGTTCTGCAAGCCCTTGGAAATCTGAAGCCTGGACCCACCCAGATGCTGCCAGTGAAATTACTACTTCACCAAAGATGCTGGGTGACACTCCCAGGGGAGAGGACCACATAGAAGGAAGATGCTGGATGATACTCCCAGGGGAGGGGAACACATGGAAGAAGATGCTGGGCGATGCTCCCAGGGGGAGAACACATGGAAGTCCTCAGGAAGTAAACAGGAAGGAGTGTCTCATCCCTCATCAAACAAACAGCTGAATACTCCTCTCTCTCTCTCCCTCCCTCCCTCCCTTCCTTTCTCCCTCCCTCTAATTCCTTCTCTCTCTCTTGAGTATGTATACAAATTCAATGTTGAGCCTGTGGGCAAAACAAAAAGAAAACAAAAACAACAACAACCAAAAAATCGAGACTTACACAGTCCTAGCCTGTGATGCTGTGTTCAAGCTGCTATAGCAAAAACACCACACAGTGGGTGACTTATAAACCTCCTTCCCACAGTTCTGGAGGCTAGGAAGTCAAGGGAAAGGTGCCAGTGGATGTGCCTACTTCCTGGCTTGCAAATGGCTGCCTTCTCATGGGAAGGACCTTGCTTTCATTTGTACCTGCCAGTGTCTGGGTTAATGTTTTAGTATAGAGCCAAGCTTGGATGACATTTCCCATGACAAATGATAGTGATGGTCCTAGCCTACCTGTCCATGGACAAGGCTCCCTCTTTGTGACGCCCAGCTAAGTGTGACTGTCATTCATACTCATTTGACTGTCCCCAACACAAAGTCTAGAGAGCCATGTGAGAACATCACACAGCCGCTAGGTAATATAACTGAGCCCTTTCCTGACCCCTTGGAAGATTTGTATAGCCGAGACTTACAGGTCCAGGTGGGAGCTAGCAGCCCTGCTCCTCAGCCAGACCCCTCTGCTGTCATGAAGACACTGGTGATGGCCATCCAACATAATGACAGTTCATCTGGCTCACCTTCCAGGTGGACACTTTTTCCTTATATGCTGCAGAAGCATAGGGGAACCTGCACCTAGCCACTCTGAGTCTCTTAGCTTTCTGCCAAGACTCTCTGGTGTCTTGACCTCGGTCGTGACCAGTTGATAGGATCAAAGACCCTCCTCCAGGGCCATCAGTTGCAAATCTGTCTGGGGGTGTGGAGGGCAATACAGGGGTCATGGGAGCTCTCCAGTTTAGGGTTTTTGTATTCCACAGATGCCCTGAGAGATCATCATATCTATCTCCCCTGTGAAGGGTCATGGAAGTGGGGTTACAAAGCCTCCCTAGCTAAGTAGCTAAGGCAGTCTTTCTTTGAGTGTATGTGTGTGTGTGCGCGCGGGTGGGCACACACACACACACACAGACACACACATCTCTAATTTGCTGAGAACTTTCCAGGCTTCACTTTGCTGGCTGTCCCTGAAGCTCTATGATCTGAGGCCTCCGGTCCTCTGAGGCTGGGCCAGGATTGGCTTTGCCCTTAGCGGTCTCCATTCTATCCTTGGCTCCCTGTCAGACCTCCCAATTTCTCCTCCTGGGAGCTCTGTTCTGGGGCTCTCCTGATCTCCCCGAATAGGAATGATTGGCCAAATTCAAACACAGACACAGATATACAAACATACACACACACACACACACACACACACACACACACTCCAAAACAAATGAAAACCCCACTGATGTGGGATGTCCTTCTGTATATGTGTTGCTTTTATTGGTTGATGAATAAAGCTGTTGTGGCCAATGGCTTAGCAGAGTAAAGTCAGGTGGGTAATCCAAATAGAGATAGAGAGAGATATTAGGCAGGGTCAAAGAGACGCCATGTAGCCGCTGAAGGAGTAACATGCACACCAGTAAGCCACAGCCTCGTGGCAATACACAGATGAATAGAAATGGGTTAATTTAATAGTTAGAGCTAGCCAGTAAGAANTGGGATGTCCTTCTGTATATGTGTTGCTTTTATTGGTTGATGAATAAAGCTGTTGTGGCCAATGGCTTAGCAGAGTAAAGTCAGGTGGGTAATCCAAATAGAGATAGAGAGAGATATTAGGCAGGGTCAAAGAGACGCCATGTAGCCGCTGAAGGAGTAACATGCACACCAGTAAGCCACAGCCTCGTGGCAATACACAGATGAATAGAAATGGGTTAATTTAATAGTTAGAGCTAGCCAGTAAGAAGCCTAAGACACTGGCCAAACAATTATAACTGATCATAAAACTCAGAGTGATTATTTCATAAGCAGCTTCGAGAATAGGCAGGCAGAGAAAAACTGGTCTAGGGGGACTGGTGGGATGGAAAATACTTCAAGCTACACCCCACCTTTTTATATAGGAAAACCACCCTGAGATCACAAAATTCTAGTGTTGGCTTGCTTAAGGTCATAGGGCAGTGGCTCAGAGGGGGGACTGTACCTCAAGGTCTCTAACCTCAAAGTCAGAAGCTACGCTGATTGAAACCAGCTCATCTCAGAATCCAAGGCCAACAGTAGAGTCCCAAACAATGCCACAGTACTGGAAGGTCATCACTAAGGCCGCTTGGCTGAAAACCAGTTTCTCCTTGACAGCCTGCACCTTACAGCCTCTGCCACCGTGACCAGTGGGCTTACCCTGGGGATGGGGTATCAAGCATCCAGAGACCAATGGGCCAAGGAGGGGGCCTGCAGCACCACAGCTAGACATAAGGGCAGAAGCAGAGCAAGGTGAGAGACTCAAGAGTCAGACAGTGAAGGAGGCCCCAGGACACAGAACAGAGAGGGTGGGATTCAGGGAAGAGAGAGAGAGGGGCTCAGCCACCAGGTTGGAAGACTACAAAAGCCATTAGGTGTGGTCCCTCTAAAGTCACAGGTGATATAGAACTGGCAGTTGAGAGAGAGCCCTGAGACCAAAGGAAGAAAGCAAGGGGTAAAGGAATGGAGAAATAGGGGCAAAAAGCATGAGCAAGGTCCCCTCAGAGCCCCCTAGAGAGACAGGACGCGGGGACAGGGCAGGTGGGGTAGGAGGCAGGCGTTGCTGCATCAGGAGCTCTTCCGAAGACAGGGTGATGGAGAAAGAGAAGGCAAACGGAAGCAGGAACTGCCGGCCAGTCCCATCTTGCAGTAGCAGCCACACCCAGACAGCAGAGAGCTCTGGTTTCCTTTAAAGAGTCTCCCCAGGGGCTGCCCTCTTGTGTGGAGCCATTCATCAAGTGGACTTCAATGGTCTAATTAAGATGCCTGTTCACAAGGCATTCCTCAAGTCTGTCTTCCTAACCACGAGCTCAGCACTGTCACTGAGTGGGTGAGGAGGACGGGGTAAGCTTTAGGGAAGGTACTGACTAGCTCAGCCTGTCTGATGAAGATAAGCAAGACAGCTTTTTGTGAGCATAGATGTACCCTAGAATGGAGAGGGCGACAGCTGCACGACCGTTACTGAATCATACTCTTTGCATGGGGGAATTTGTGACACAAAAAATTCTTTAGCAATAAAAGGGTTGTTTTTTTGTTTTTTTTTGTTTTTTGTTTTTTATTTTTTGTTTTTTGTTTTTTTTTTAGGTCTGGAGAGATGGCTCAGCAGTTAAGGACACTTGTGCCTCTGGGGCACAAAAAAAAACAAGAAACACACAAAAAGCAACCCAACAAAAACATAAACCAAAAGACCAATAAAACAAAAAGTAATCAGACAAAGCAAAATGAGACAAGCTTGTACACAGCTATCTTAGTTGGGGTTTTTATTGCTGTGAAGAGACACCGTGGCCATGGCAACTCTTATAAAGAAAACATTTAATTGGGGTGACTTACTTACAGTTTTAGAGGTTCAGTCCATTATCCTCATGCAGCACACAGGCAGATGTGGTGCTGGCTACATCTCGATCAGAAAGGAGCAGGAAGTTGACTGAGACATTCGGTGGTATCCTGAGCATAGGAAACCTTAAAGCCTGCCCCCACAGTGACACCCTACCTCCGGCAAGGACATACCCATTTCAACAAAGCCACACCTCCTAACAGAGCCACTCCCTATGCGCTCATGGGGGCCAATTATATATCCACACTATCATGCCAACCACGACTGTGGAGTCTCACCTGTCCTCACTTCATGGCCACAGTGCTAAGAAGAGGAGAGAGCTGGGAAGCAGTGTGGGGAAAGACTTTTATTAACTATTACTATCTAATAATCTCCACCTGTGCCAAATTGCCTGCACCCAACGTTGGCAGCGTAGTTCTGGCTACAAGACCAGGGCCAGGCTGTGTTTTTTTACTGTGAGCCAAAATTCAAACACCCTGACAGCCCCAGCTCCTGGTAGCCCACCAAACACACAGAGAGAGCAGCAAATGTTGTTGAAAGGATGAAAAGAAGGGCATAGGTGAGAGGGAGATTTAGTTTTGACATCATAACTTAAGAAAAGGTATATGGGAAAAGACTAAGCAGAGACCCCTTAGCCAGGAAGCGACAGTCCCATCCCATGTGCCTCTGCACGTCTATAAATATTGCTCTAGGCACTGTGAGGCACAACAGTGACTATGTTAATAGTCATTGATCCCAGCAAACCATGTCACCTGGGAGAAGGGAAGGGGGAAAGAAAGCAGAGAACTAGCTGGGAACCAGGCTCCAAGCAAGGACCTTGGGCTCCTTGGCCTCATCTTGTCTCCACAGATACTATGACAAGGAAATTTATTATCCCAGCTTGCTGATGAGGACATTCAGTCTTGTGGGCATGATACACTGATAAGAGGGAGCCTCAGAATTTGAGCCTACGTCTTTCTAATGGTGAAATCTAAGCTCTTTTCATAACTTCATGATAAGCCAAGAACTAAAGATCAAGTGAATTAAAGAGGATCCGTTGGCCACATCTCCTTGGGAGTGGCAGGAAAAGGGTACGAACATGAGCCTCAGACAAACAAATCTGGGTTGAATCTTCTGAACAATGACTAATGATGTGGCCGGGAGTGTGTCGCCCCTTTCTCTAGGTCTCAATTTCCTCCTCCGTACAATGGGGATAATAGCAGTCACCCTCTCATCATGCTGCTATTAACACAAAACGAATTAGTGTTTATAAAGCACTTAACGATGGGCCCGGTACTCAGCAAACACTCCACAGAGATCTGTTACCGCTACTGACTCTACACGTTCAGCAATTATATTTAATACATAGCCTGGGCAGGTCTGGGCCCGTGCGTGAAACAAGAGTTTCAGTTGTTCTATTTTTCCACCCTGTTGTACAACCGCCTGCTCTGTCCCAAGGCCACTGCAGTGCCTGCCTTACCTAGATCCTACCGCCAACTTCTCTCTCTTTTACAATGTTTTTCTTACTCATGGTGGCGGGGGCGGGGAGGATGTATAGAAAGTCCTTGGGGCTAAAGAATGGGAGGAGGTGGGCAGGAGTGGCTTTTGGGATAAAAAAAAAAGAGCACAGTTGAGCTATGCATGAAGGCAGGTGTCCGCCTGACACCACAGGACACATCTCACAGCAGTGGGAATAAAGTAGGCAGAGAACTGGGCTGCGTGGTATAACGACCTTAGGAAGTCAAGAAAAGAAACTTGGGACTTCATTTGAGGATGGCCTGTTAGCGGTGGGTTTTAGGAAGATGAGCCTGCACACATGGAGGCTGGCTTGTAAAGAGAGCCACGGGGTCAGGGAGTTGGCTATCGGTGTGCTGAAGAGTCCCGCGCGGCCAGACACAGGCGGGTGTCCAGTGAGGTCAAAGGAGAATGTTTAGATTGCTGTAATGTGCCTGTGTCTGTACCTGCCCATCTATGCAATCGTTATGTAACTGCTGAGAACGCACAGGCAGGAGTGCTAACAGGTCTCAGGTCAAGTTCTTGTTCTGTACTTGAGGGTTTGTTTCAGCTTACAGTTCCACATCACAGCACCTCACGGAGGGAAGGCAGGGCAAGAACTCAAGGCAAGAGCCTAGAGGCAGGCACTGACGTGGAAGCCACTGAGAGGTGTTTTCTCAGTATGCTTTCTTATAACAGCATCCAGGACCACCTGTCCACATCAATCACCAATCAGGAAAATGCCCCACAGACAAGTGTACAGGTCACTGAT
This sequence comes from Ellobius talpinus, assembly GCA_001685095.1. Taxonomy (NCBI): domain Eukaryota; kingdom Metazoa; phylum Chordata; class Mammalia; order Rodentia; family Cricetidae; genus Ellobius; species Ellobius talpinus. The sequence continues at coordinate 15,887 of LOJH01014524.1, forward strand.
GGCAGCATTTTCTCAATTGAGTCTTCTCTTCCCCAGTGATTCTTTCTTGGGTCAAGTGACATAAAACTAGTTAGCATAGTACTTCATAAGCACTAATTAATTTTGTGCTCATATCAATTTTATTAGAGGGGTGCTATTAAAATCCCCACTTCATAGAGGAAACTGAGGCCTGGAGAGATTGGCAACCCAGTCAAAGTCACCCACATTGCTAGTAATAGCGTTGGCACAACTCAGCCTGGATTTATTTCACTCCAGAGCCCATGTTGTTCCTGTTATGCTATATACGCAATCCTGCAACTCACTTCCTGGCTCAGCCTTGCCTAGATTAGTGATTTTTTGGTAGAAATTTCAGGATAGTCTGCTATCGTGGAAATAGCAGAAGGCCCTGAGGTGCCACAGTAATGAATGTAGAATCCAGGCTCATTCACAAGCTAAAGGATGTTGGGTGTGAGCTTATTTCGTATTTACAACTCAGGGCTTACAAGATCCATCTTCCAGGCCTGGTACAAAGAATTCAAGAGCCTATAGAACATCTCCATACTAAGTCAATAAATAGTAGTTAATAATACTAATATCTATAACTACTAATAATAGTTAATGACAATAATATAAATATTAATAAGAGGGCAGCCAGGGAAGACTGAGGAGATGACTATAGGTCAAGCCGGATAAGGAGCGGTTAGAGCCAGCTGTGCTTACCTGGTGTGAAGAGCCATACTAGTCAACAAATAAACACAGTATTGTCAGGTAGGGGAGACAGAAAAGACCCATTCATTGTGGCTCAAAACAGAACTCATACAGAGGAGTATGTAGAAGCTTCCAGTCACCAGACATTACCCACGTTAAACAGATTTCTTTGGGAGGTGGTGAAATGCAGTCCCGGGGGAGGCCCATGAGATCCACGAGAAGAAAGGGGTTGCAGCAATCACCCTCAAGCTTAGGCATGCCAGGATTACCTATAGGGTTTAAAAGCTTCGCTCTGTGCCCAGGATCTTGGCTTCATCCTGCTGGGATGGAGTCAGGATGTTGGTGCCTCTGGTTGGTCCTGAGGTAGTGATGCTGGCCCCGAGTAAACAACCTTTGTACAGCCACTCCTAAGAGCAGGATTATTCGGCCAGGCTCGACAACCCTTCCAGAAATTGTAGGGGACTGGAAAAATTCTGAGTTGTCACAAGTCTGTCATCTTGGTGAATGTATTTAATCTAAAGGAATGACATTTATTCTAATACTTTAAGTACCCTCCTGTCCCTGATGCTACAATTCCCCCCCTTTTTATGAAAAAGGTAATAGTAGGTTTTGTTTGTTAGACTGACTTTTTTGTTCTTTTGGTTTTTCAAGACAGGGATTCTCTGTGTAGCCCTGGCTGTCCTGGAACTCACTCTGTAGACCAGGTTGACCTTGCACTCAGAGATCTGCCTGCCTCCGCATCCTGTGATAGTGGCGTGAGCCACTATCATCTGGATGTAGATGGTAGTTCTTTTATTTGTTTCTTAGTGTTTGGGATGAAGTTTGAGGGGTTTTGCTTGTTTCTTTGATTTTGTCTATTTTATTTTATTTTATAGAGTCAAAGTCTTACGTAGTCCTGGCTGGCACAGAATTTGTTATGTACACAAGGATGTCTTCAAACTCACAAAGATCCACTGAACTCTTCGTCTTCTGTGCTAAGACTAAAGTTTCAGCCACCACGCCTGGTACAGCACTTAATGTCTTCACATGGCAAAACAATCGTCGGACAGCCACATGCCAGTCCAGAATTTACGACAGACACACAAGCTTCCCAGAAATCCAAGGAGCGCTGTTTTTTGGTGTGTGGGCACCTGCAGTGAGCAGTTTCTTGGAGATCTTTAAGCATATTTTTTTCATTGTAGTACTAGGAATTGAACCCCGGGTCCTTGAGTGTGTGGCCCGACCACTGAGATACACCTCCAACCCTCCAGGGTCTTTCTAAGAGGTATTATTTGTCGTTTTTGTGGGGACGAGTGCTTGCACTGAACATATTGGGCTTTTTATGAATGCTTCTGTATCATTATGCATATCCATTACTATAAAGGGCTTCCCAACCTGCAGCCATGCCCTCCAGGAGGATCCTTACAGGAGGACGGTCTGTACCTCATTAGAGCAGGCGGCTGCTGTCTTGTAACTGTTTTGCTATATCTGCAGTGATGCTCACTCAACCCATTAGCTGCCCCTTCTCCTTATGCGAGGAGTTTCTCCACCCATGCCTGCAGAATGCCAAGCCACCAAGCACTTCAAATCAAAGCCGTCATTATACACATTCATTTAAATCAGTGGGCTGTGACATGGGTACCATGTTATTTGTATCAAGAAATGAGGGCATAGGCTTAGTAAGTGCAGAGATTTGCCTCTTCCGATAGGAACTGGTAATGACAGCATGGTCCTGAGCTTAGGATGAGAAAGGACATATCTATGGCAACTGCTGACGACAGAGCATCAGGTCGTCTCACAACATCCACCAGAAAATGCCTGGGGAAGTTGAGTTGGAGTTCCTGTTTGAGCTTTCTCTCTGTGGCCAAGCCTCCCGAGACTGAACGTCCAGCTTCTCCTTCCCACTGTGAGCATTTTAAGATCATGGGATAAACAGAGGTACCTCTGCTGGAAGTGTCTTACCTTCCAGCTGTTCTCAAGGATAGTGTTTTTACTCTAGGGCTGTTTTGCTGTTCTTTTCCCCCATCACAGAGTTAGTAGAGAACCCATCCCCAGACTAGGGACCTAGCAGGACACTTTGAGACAAATATATTTGATTATGAAATGTGGGGTATGGGGGCAACCCCACTTCCAGAGCCAGCTTCTCAGTAAGTTCCAACAGCATGTGACAATTTACCAATAGAATGTGCCTTATTTACAACAATGTACCCGTTCCTCCTCTTTTGGTCAGCGTCAGAGACAAAGCCATCACTTTACTTTCTACATTTTGGGGGATGGATTACTATCTTATGTAATTATGAGTAGGTGTGTGTTATTTCCAGCATTTTCAGTGGTTTTATTTGTTCTAAGTTTTGTCATGCTGTCTATGATCTGGCTTTGCAACTAGATCTCATGTCTCCTCCATTGATCCATGACTGGTCTCTGGACAGACTGAGTCCTTCCACCTAGGGCCCAGCTCAGCTTGTAGGGAGTTGAGGCTGAATATACAATGTGATGGGTAATCTCAGTTGTCAAAATGATGAGATCTAGAATCAGCTAGGGGTCTCTAGGCATGCCTGTGGGGGATCTTTTCTTCACTGGGATGGGAAGACTCACCCATTGTGGGTGGTGCCATTCTCAGTGCTGGGATGCTGAGATCCCAAACTGAGCAAGAGCATTCATTGCTGGTACTAAAGGCGTGTGCCACCATGCCTAGTCCTTCCTCTCCTTTTTCTTTTTCTTTCTTTCTTTCTTTCTTTCTTTTTCTTTTCTTCTCTCTCCCTCCCTCCCTCCCTCCCTCCCTCTCTTCCACTCTCTCTCTCTCTCTTTCTTTCTCTTTCAAGACAGGGTTTCTTGTGTAGCCGTGACTGTCCTAAAACTCGCTCTCTAGACCAGGCTGACCTCAAATTCAAGAGATCCGCCTGCCTCTGCCTCCCCGAGTGCTGGGATTAAAGGTGTGCACCACCGCTGTCCAACTCTTCTCCTTTTTAATCTTCCAAAACAAAACAAAGACCTCTCTATCCAGGTCAAAGGGACTTGTTTCTGGAGAGCATAGGATCAGGAGGTGCACCAGTGACAAATAATAGGCAGTTTGGAGAGGCTACCTCCATCTTGGCACCTACACAGAAATCACCAAGTCATTCATACCAGTGACTTTCTTCCTCCTATGATGAGGCAATCTAGTTTCTTCTTGGTGATGACACGTTCCACAGTCCCAAAGTAAACATTAAGGAAGATATCTTGGAGGGCCCCAAGTACACTCACACAGTCAGTTGTCCATTTTAAGCATATTTATAAATATTGTATGTGAGAAGCCCTTTCTGTCCATAGTCACACAGGAAAGAAAAATCTATCAGCACAGTGTGTACATGCATTCATGCATGCCTATATATATATATATATATATATCTTTCTCTCTCCTGTCTCTCTCTCTGTGTGTGCATTCAAGAGGATGAGTGTCTGTGTATGTGGTGCACGACTCTCTCTCTTCTCTCTCTCTCTCTCTCTCTCTCTCTCTCTCTCTCTCTCTCTC
>LOJH01014525.1:0-47506 GCA_001685095.1 Ellobius talpinus
GGGTCTTGGTCCATCAAACCACATTACTCTGGAAGAAATCCACAGGTTCTCATCCTCTGTGGAAACAAAAGCACAACCTTTTTTCCAAAGCAACAGATCCTTAGACCCAAATTCTGAAGACATGATACCTTTAAAATAGCTTTGCTGGTTTAGCTTAGCAGCCCATACAATGAAATGTCTCTCTGTATTAAGCTCCTTCACAGTCAAAAAATTAAAAGAAAACACAATAATATACATAATCCAGACTCTCTAAATATATTTCATCTTTATGTGGCTTATTTTTCTTACTTTATTACTTTTTCTACAAGTTTAATATTTATTTCATTATCTTTACTCCTTTAATCTATGACTGTCTTTACTCTTTTATATTACATTTACTCTCTTTACTCTTTTTCTTCTTTCTCCCAATCCTCCGTACATTTTTTAAACACACTGTGTCTTGTGTAGAGGTCTTTTATGTCTGAATCTGTCCTGTTGTATATCTGAAATCCTTTTTTTGTCCAGGACCTCTTCTTAAAATGCTAATCAACTTTACTAGAACTAAGGCTGCTTTGCCTTTTGGCTCCACCAAGTCTGACATGGCAGAGGTCCATTCACTGCCTCAGCGACTGCAGGGTGAGAGCCACGCTCATGCTGGTAACCAGTTGGCCCATGCTGCCACCAAGTGACTTGCAGCACACTGCCCACAAACCCCATTCAAGCGCTCGGTCTCCGAGTTCGTGCTGGCAGCACTGGCCAGGAAGTGCCATTTCAAAACTGCATGGGTTTTTGTTTTTGTTTTCTACAGCTGAATCAGGAAGACCTCTCTTAAAGGAGCTCCAGCATGCCACTAGCATGCAGAGCCCATGACGGGGGTTGGAAATGCGGCTAAACTTTGTTTTTTAGTGTCTAGAGCCCTTTCCAAGCCCCCTCAGGTTTTAAGTGGATTTAGGTAGCACATATTGGAGTGCCAATTTGTTGTAGGAGGCCGCTTGTTTGTTCCCTGCTGCTCAGCCCTGAAATAACCACACAGAAACTAAATTAATTAAATCACTGCTTGGCCTATTAACTCTAGCTTCTTAGTGACTAGCTTTTATGTGTTAATTTAACCCATTTCTATTAATCTGTGTATCGCTACGTGGCTGTGGCTTACTGGCAAGGAAGGTCTGTCTCTGACGGTGGCCACATGGCATCTCACTGACTCCACCTTCTTTCTCCCAGCATTCAGTTTAGTTTTCCTCCTAGGTCTGTTCTGCTAGCCGCTTCTTTATTTATTAACCAATAAATAATTTCTCATCATAGTGATCATGGATCAGGAGATTTTGAAGAAAGAGAGTGTGCTATGTTATATACTCATTTTTTTCTCTCTACCCTTGGTCTTTAGTTTTGATATATGTGAGAGCTGACAGTGGACCAGATGGGAATTTTAAAAGCTTTAAACAGACTTGTAATTATTCATTCAAAAATTATATAGTTTTAAAAGTTGACATTGTTGTTGCAAGTTTATAACACAAAGTCTTCCCTGGCCGTCTATGTCTGCTTTAGAGGAGGCTGAGTTTATCTTCATACTTCACACTGCTTTCTGGAGTCATGAGTCATGTGATTCTGATTGGTGCTAGGGGTGGAAGCCAGAAGCTCCCAAGTCAGGCAGGTACCATATTCACAATTTTCTGCATTCCATGACACTGCTGCTTTAGTTTCATAAGATACTATGTATTGATTTTATGCACCATAAAATAAAATTTAGGTTTTTTTTTAGCTGCCAAGCATCCATGCATACACATCAAATGTGAGTGGTAGGCACATGCGTTGTCATACCCCTTCATAGCCTTCTTCTATGGATAGTTGTACGGAGTTTAATCAGAGTTATATTAGTGCAACAAGTAGAAAGTAGGCACATTCAAGCAGCCATGGAATAAACTAGGATTGTCTTCCCTTTCTTACGTATAATTGTAGGATAACGAGTCTTTGTTGTGGTAGGAGCTTTCACATAGGGCCCTCTAACGCTGGTGGTGTGGCCTGACTCTTTTGCTTGCTATATAGCTTTTGGTCTGGACTCTCCACCACTCTAGGGAATGTCCCCCTTCCCAGTTTGGTACGCCTCTTTGTTCTGGTCTTTAATCAGGCAGTCTCCTTAGAAATATATTTGATACTTTGCTAGTAGGAGACCATTATAGGAAGCCCACACTCTGCACATGCCAGTGGCTATGCTTGATTACTACTAGAATATGAGATTGGAAGTCATTTGGAATTCTGAAGGCATTTTTTTTATCCCTAACCATTACTGTGAAAAGTTCAGATGCAAAGGTCTGGTTCCTGAGCATTTGTAAATTAACTGGATTTTCCCTCTTAGAACTTCTGGAGCTTCTCTGTATTTCTTGAACTCTGAAATAGCTAGAACCTATGTTTTCTCTCATCAAAGTGGAAGCATTTAGCTTGAAAATGTATGTCCTGATGGAGGCTGTTTTTGTGTGCTGGTCTCCTTGGGAATTCAGTGCTTTGCATTGCTTGCTTGCTTGCTTGCTTGCTTTTCTTTCTCTTCCCTCCCTCCAGTCCTTCCTTTCGCATGCACACGTGGCTTGGAACTTACTATGCTGTGCAGACCAGGCTGGTCTCAAACTCTGCCTCTAACCCTGAGTTCTGGAATTAAAGATGTATGCTACCACACCTGGTGGGATTCTCTGTATTTTGTCCCTAGGACTTTTCTCTGGAGCTTTTCTGCTTTGCCCTCTTGTACCTGAGAATGCCTCACTCCTGCCTTTGTTATGCACTTCTTGTTTTCTGTGTGTTCTGTTTCCTGGATGTAGTTCTTTCAAATGATTTTAGTTATTTTGAAGACTTACCCTGTCCCACCTCTGACTTGCCCTGTCTCTTTGCCTTTCCAACTTCCTTTCCGTTGGCTTTGATCTTAGGTTTTCTCAAATGAATAGCAGCCTGTTGCATTAACTTCCTGATAGATGTGACAAACATCTATTCTCCGTAAATAGAGCACAACAACAGACCAAATCATGATTCCACTAAATCCAGCTTGGCAAACCAATGAGTTTATTATGGTTACTTATGGAGCACTGATAAGGGGTTCTTATAGGAGCATGGGTGACCCCCCCCAACACCAGCAACATTACAAAGTCCCATTCCATAGTCTCCTTTTTCATTAATCTTCTATTTCTTTTGTGCTCTAGTATTGCTCATGATCTCTTGGAGCTGGGGGAGGGCAGAAGGAAGTGATGGCTAGATTCTCAGGTGATGATCCTTTGACCCTCCCCTCTATCTTCTAAGGAGTATTAGTAGCCTCATTGCTGTTACCAAAGACCCAGCTAACCTCTGTATTGTTCTTAATTAGTTACCATGATTACTAGGCCTGGAAATCTCTATTCCAAGATGTACATAGGGTTAACATTACAACTGGAGGAAAAAGGAATACTACAACATGGCCCTTAGACTACACATGCTTACAGGGTGCACAAAGATCCATTCACTTACAGTACCTGCCTGAGGAGGATTGTGAGCCCTAGCTTCTTTGAAAAGTTCTGAATGTCCTCAGAGATAAGCACCTGGCACCCATTCTTTAGAATATGATATTCTCAAGAGATCTTTTAGATTTTTGTGAGTTCCAGGCCAGCTAAAGCTACTTGGTAAGACCCTGCCCGATGGATGGATGGATGGATGGATGGATGGATGGATGGATGGATGGATGGATGGATGGATGGATGGATGGATGGATGGATGGATGGATGGATAGATAGGAGGAAGAGAGAAGGAATGGGGAGCCACACAGAGAGATAGACAGGCAGACAGTATAGACAGGCCAACCGACCATGAGTGTTCCAGCCTGCACTTTTTTCATGAGCTGCTGGTTAGTTTTCCCAAACTGAGCCCTTTCAGCTCTAGTGTGAGGATGCCTATAGGCAGCAGAAGGACTTTGGGTGGGGCTTTGATTTTAAGGGTGCAGACTTTCTCTGAGCTGTGTATGCTATTCCCACATTAGAGCCTCTGGTGTGTCTGCCTAGGACTGTCAGAGCAATAACGGTCTAATGTTTTGTGGCAGCATGAGCCTACTTCCTCTTGGCTGTCCAGGATTTTCTCTCCCAGCTCTAATTCCCAATCACTCTGTTTCAAAGTCTTAACTGATATCTCATGTCTGCTGTTGTTCTCCTTCATTGTTTGTCCTTTAGAGTTGATACCTTGATGACCATTTTTATAAGGTTTTCAGTAGGAAATTAACAAAGCTTTTACATCAGCTGTGAGTGACTTGAGTCTTTCCGTGTGTGTCAGGAGTAGTCTGCATGCAGTTGGTGCACGCTGGTCTCCCACAATGAATGAGCCATCATCGACTGCTCCACTGTCTGTGCCATACTGAAGTCCCCGTCCTTGTTTGGTTCTGTGAGGGTCGTGTTATTGCTGTGGGTCTGTATAGCTCTGTGTGTGTTCTTGGTAGGACATGTTAGTATGTGTGAGTGCAAATTCACCACTCCAGCCCCAGTGACTTCTGCAGTTTTTGCATCCTGAATTAAGTGCACCTGTTTGTTACTTGCCCTTTTCATCAACAGTTGAAATTGCAAGCCCTCCTGGTTAGAAGCCCAGGGGTTACTTGCTGTTAGAGGAGGGAGTTTATCTAATCTCTTCTAATGAATGAGCCCTTTACTAAAGGGCCTATTCACCTACTTGGGACCAACAATAATACCCTTGTGGTGGCCTGGACAGGTTCTGCTACTGATACTCCAATAACTTTGAGAAATAACAGCAGAGACCTGAGGCTTAGACCTGTCCTCATTCCAGGGCTATGGAGCATTGTTGTCCTTTTCTTCTCCCCAGTTTTCCTGAAGGCTCTGTCTATAGCCTTAGGGAAACCATTGGATTTGTTCCTTCATATGGTGCTGCTTTGCTATGTGCCTTGAAGCTTAAAAGTTTGGAAAATAAAGATGGAAAGGGGGTCCTTGCTTTCCAGGAACTCAGTCTAGCCAGAAAAACAGCTGCCTTGAGATGTTTGAGCTGTGAGAGGTGGGTAGGGAAGACACACTTGCCCTCTTTACCTGTGGCAGGAGCCAGTCACACAGCTAGTAAGCTCAGCAGCATCCCAGGTAGGAACAGATGAAAAATAGTCTGGGCTGTGAAGATGGAGACTTCTCAGCAGGGCCAATGTTCCATGCAGAAGGTGGCACTGCCAGAGCAGTGAGGCTAGAGAAGTAGAGCTTCTCCTGGAGACAGAAGTAAGATCAGTTCATGTAAAAGTTTTAGGAAGCAGAAAACAAAAGTTGCTTGTCACCTGGAGGTGACAGTCAGTTCAAGGGACATGTAGTAGTATACCTTTCCTAAGGCTAAAAAATAAAATTTGTTAACAATAGAACATGGTTATTTTTAAAGAAAAATTTCTATATAGCAGTTTTCTGTTTCATCCTTCTAAGTACTGTCTTTGGTCACTATTCCATGATTTCAATTTTTCGTTGTATTTTTGTTTTTTGTTTTTTAAATTTAGGCCTCAGAAACCGTTCTTGGATGGAGGGATGCTGGTGTGGAGATGAGCATTTTTGAGCTCCAGTAGCATGACATGTGTCAGCTGACTGACTGGGTTTCCCTGGCTTCACCCTTTTCCATTTCTCTCTATCCTATCCCAAACTTAGGTGTCACCACCCCAGGCTATTGTGAGAGGCTTTTTGAGTAAAGCCTCCAAAGATTGAGTACCATGTTTGTGATCTTCAAGAACTAAGTTAGTAGAAAACCCTTATTTTATATCTGGCTTCTCTCCCACTGTCAGAATCAGCAGTGGACCTCAAAAGGTCTTCACCCCTACCCCTTGCTCTGAGGCTGAAAAAGGGGGAGCTGGGTGCAGGTACACAGGCTAGTCACCATCTGTTGGTAAAGGATAGAGTGGGCCAGCACAAGTGATAAGAGAGTGACACTCCATCTCTTACCCTTCAGAATCTCCCTGTCTCCCCCTCCTTCAGCCACTGACTTCTCCACCCATTTGCCTTTTGGAATTAGGATGGAAACAAAACTGTTTCAGGCCACAGAAGGTCCTGCTTACTTAATTCCCATGTCTCTAAAAATATCTGTGAGCTTTTGCTGGCCCAGTCTCCTCCCCCATATACTGCTGCTCTCCCCCCACCCAAGACTTAGGGGAAGAAACAAGATCTCCTTCTCATTGTTCTTTCCAAGCTCAGAAAGGAATAAATAAGAACACTGAGTTTCCAAAGTTGAAAGGGAAAGAACTGCCTTTGTTGGGCCTGAAGGACCGCCACAGCTTCTGAAGCCATTTCTGCTGGGGACAAGTCCATATTCTATAGTCCCTTCTTCTCTGGGAAAGGAATGGAGAGGCCAGAGCCCAGACTCCTTCCTTCTTATATATGTGGGATGGTGAAGGGAGCTAGGGCCTGTGCACCAGTCCAGGCTGCCTGGAAGAGCTGTATGTGGGAATGGCATGGCGCCCAGCCTCTGACCATGCCTGGTCAGCACAGGCCAAAGGGGGCTGTGGGAAGTGTCCAACCTCAAAGCTGCTTGTGGCCCTGGGCTCTTTCTCAGGCATTTCTGGATTGGGATAGAGCTTCAGACACCGCTCTTCCCAACCCCCATCTCCTAGCATTGGCCTCCTGCCTAATTGAGGCTTTATTTATCTCCATGTTTCCCAGCTCTTTATGAGACAGACAAGTGGGTGAGGCCCACAGATTCTCCAGAAGCACAACGGAAGAAGGGCCCAAGGGAGGAAGAAAGCACAAGGGTCTGCTGGGTCTGCTCCCTTCCCCTCAGGGGCTGTACAGGGAGGAACTAGAATAAGAGCAGGGCAAAGGAGCTTCCCAGTAAGGTGACTATGCAGCATTTCTTTTCATTTTCAACCCATTTAGAATCTAAAAATAGCCATGTTAGAAGCACAGCACTGCATGTGGGAGCTCTGCACGTGGGAACTCGGAAGAGCTGTATTCAGCTGCTAGTTGAAAGCCACTGGCTGCTCTCCCTTTTCCTTGCAGGCCAGACCCTCAGGATCCAGCAGAGATTTGGGGTGAAGAGGAGAATAAGACATCCCCAAACGCACTCAGCAAACTACCATATGTTTCTTTCTAAAGAATAAAAAAAAATTGTTTCACTTTCCTCTGCTTTTGATTTTTTTTAACTTTTAATATTCCTACTTAGCTTTTGCAAAATGGAGCAAAGGAAACCTACCTCTAAAATGTAGGGCATTTAAGGAAGAAAAAAAGACAAACTATTGGATTTGGAGTAGTTGTGTATTGGAGGGCAGAAGCACCAAAAACTTTTTGTCATTTTGCCCAGTTATAAAGTCAAGGTATTTATCATACATGTTTTTAAGACATGAAAATAAGAGAAGATCAATTGTCCAGAAAGTCTGCTGCTGTTTGGTCTTTGGTTCAGTTTTTCAGTCAAATCAAAAGGAAAATCCTTGTAGGTGTCACATTTCTGTCCTGTGCCAGCTTGTCACAATAGTAGAGATCAGCATAGACACTTATCCTTAGGGCAGTATGCCCTCTCTGGGTGGTTCTTGGTAGCTGTGGGTTGATTCTTCCTAGGCACTTAAGGGTCCTGGGCAGGGGACCAATAAGTGGATACAGACATGGGTGACCGTGGAAGTCAGCATCTCCCATTCCAAAAGGATTCAGACTTCAGATCTAGTTTGCCCAGAGTCTTGCTGGCATCTTCAAACTCTTAAGCCAGTTTGGCTGGAGGAAGAGGTCTTAGAGACCACAGGGTACCTGGGACAGGAGAGCAGTCTTCTTGTTTACTCTAGGCTGGGCTTTCTCTACTTGTGGAGTCAACCAAAACAAAATAAGTTGAATTAGTTTGCCTTCAGGCAGTCATCAGAAAATAGATGAGTTGATGTGTAGGGCTTAAGTTCCGGTTGTGCTTGCTGTCAGCTCACCCTGAGGTGCCTCTGTAACTCAGCTACACCCATCTTTTCTCGTCTGCACTGGGAAGACTGTAAAGAGAGCGGGTGAGAGTGTGGACAGAAAACCAGAACGCAGCAGAGCCCTGGTTCCTGTTTTTGAGCATTCATCTGAAGAAACAGGGAGAAGACAAGGACACCATCAGGGTGTCCTGCTTTCTATGCTTGCTTGGCCATTGGACAAAAAGAAAGCCTTTGTCCCTTGCAAGGTAGTTTCTTCCCTTGCCTGGAGTTCAAGAACACCTGCTCACTGGTGAGGAAATAGTTTAAGGGTTCAGCAATGTTACATCTAACTAAAAATACTGTTCATTTATTTAAAGGGTAAAAATCTTCAGAAACATTTGACCGTAATGTAGGCAATAGCAAGGACTCCAGTTATGCATATAGCTCCCTGTTTGTTTATATTATTTCTTAAGAGTAGAATTCCGAATATAGGATTTAAAGGATCAAAGGCCGAAGAGAATTTTAGCTTCTAGAACCTGACTTCTGCAGCTTATGGTAGTTCAACTCCCCTTTTAGGCCTGTAATTGACCCTGGAATATGCACTTATTCCAGAGGACTCTGTTTTCATTTCAGAGTGTTTAGACCTGTCGGCCACATTGGGTTAGATACCTAGTTCCCTTTGTGGTTTGCTATTCTGGACTAACAGCTGGATATAACTCTTCTTCCAACCTTCCTCAGTCCAGCTGGCTACTCTGTACTTGAGCTTCCTTTATGATTTCTTCTTGTGGCCATGCCCATTTTCTGTGTCTGAATTGATACTGTGTATTGAGCAGATGTAGTTGCAGTGGTACATGTCAGTAACTCAGCTGTTCACAGGGTAGAAGACCTGGCATGTTACCTCCAGATATAGCCTGAACACTCTTTCCACCCCTCAGGTATTATCTCCCTGAAGGGGAGGTATGATGGAACAGATCATGGGCTATGAATTGGTTATTTACTTCAGGTAGTTGTGGGCTAAATCACTGTCTTGCCTGGCCCTGGTCTTTAAGGGTAGACTGGATACACTTTTGAAAGAAACCTGGGATAAAATTGCTGGCAAGTATAATGCTAGAGAGGAGGCCTTTGTGTGTGCTTGCCTCACTGGTCTTACTAATCTGGAACCAGGAAGGAGATTGTAATTGATGCCTCATTAATCTCACTAGTGTGGTCCTAAGGAGACCACACTTGGTGTTGTCTTTCTGGTTTCACTAGCTTATATACCTGGTAGCTTGTCACTTGACACCCCCCCGTCCTGAGCCCTGGCCACAGAAGTCCTGCCCCCCAAACACTGCTTAGAAAGATGCTCAGGCTGTGGTGCAGTCACTCATGGGTATTTGGGTGCTCTGCATGTGGTTATGGGAACCTGTAAGCTACCTAATTGAAGACTTGCTGGGGTTTATTGCCCTTCTTTTTTTCCTGCTTTCATCCTCAACCTAGCCTTCTCTTTTTGCATAGAAATGTTGATGTTCATACTGTACCACAACAGATCAATTTTTCATGAAACAGAGGTCATTGCTGTCCTTCACCATCCCCTTCATATCTCTGTCCTTTAAGTGGTTTCCAATGGGCCTTTCTGTCTCATGTGTTGTTTTTAGCCACTTGTATGTGGCATGCATTCTCACAGATCTGTGAAAGGAGCACCCAGGGCCTTGACTTCTAGAGTGGAAAAGTTCTTTTCTGTTATTCAGAGGTCTAAGCATCTGCTGAGTTTCAGCTCTGCAGAAAGGACCTAGCAAGCAGGAGGACCTTCTCTTACCCCCAGGAGTAGATGACTCTGTTGGGAAATAGGATACAATATAGAAGGAAAGAAAGCCTTACAGCCATTGTATTAAGTACCAGGTGCAGCCTGGCTGAGTTGGCACCTATGGAGGTGTGCACTGCTTTAGAGAGCCATAGGTAGATTGGATTAGGGAAGACAAGGACTTAGAAAGAAGCTGGGGGTAGATCCAGCATCAGAATCATATGGTCTGTCTGTGGAATAAGGTAGTGGGAATTGCCACCTGTGTGTCCCTGACACTCGTGTGTGTGTGTGTGTGTGTGTGTGTGTGTGTTCCTCATTACCTCCTTACCTAAATGGGAGCAAAATTATACTTTCACAGAGGAGAAAATGGGTCCAAGGTTCCACCTGTAGGAGGAGTGCCTTCATAAAACCTGTAGGCTGGTGTGAAGTAGTGAAGTTGCACTGACCCATCAAGTCAGACTGGGAGCTCCACTGCTAATGCAGTGCAATACAGTGTGGAAACACAAATGTACATGCACAAGAGTAGATGGCAAGCATTAGAATTCAAGCAAGCAAGCATTGTTTTGGCACAGGCTGTGCGAATTCTTTTACATTCTGATCAATGGACATATCAGAGACATGAAAACCACCATATCTGGTTCCTGAGGGATGAGGAGAGGTAGCGGCAGTCTAGCAGGCAGATAGGGCTTTCACCACATGGCCCAACTCAGCACTCTGCTCTGTGTATGACCTGGGTGGTAAAAGGGTTTTGGGTTTTTGTTGTTGTTGTTAATAATTTTCTTGAAATTTGATTCACACAACTTTAAATGGGTTTAAAGTAAACACATGATTTTTCAGTATTAGTATATGTACAAGTAGTATGTTTGTAACTGTCATTGTGGCCAATTTAAAAATATTTCATCATTACAATGAAAACCCTGTGCCTTTTAGTAATTCAACTCCCTGTTCGCCCTCAGTACCAGCTTTCTCTCTGTCTCCTTCTCTCCCTCTCTCCCTCTAATCTGGCTAACCTGGATCTCAATCTGTAGACCAGGTTGGTCTACAGCTCTGTCTGCTTCTGCCTTCCGAATGCAGCAATTAAAGGCATGTGTTACCACACCCAGCTAAAACTTATTTTTAATGCTGAAAAATTGTTCATTGTGTAGATGTCCCATATTTTGCTTATCTAGCCATCTGTTGATGGATATCTGTGATCCCACCCTTGGGCACCTATAAATCAGGCTATTGTGAGCAATCACATTTTCTATTTTATTGAATGTATGTCTAACAGTAGTGCTGCTGGGTCATAGGGTCATTGGTATTTAGCCTTTGGAGGAGCCCACTACACTTTCCCACAGTGGCTACCGCAGTTCTCATTCTGACCAGCAAAGTATGAGGGTCTTGTTTGGGCATATCCTTGTCCAATGTGTTTGGCCTGTGTCAGTTCTCACTGTAGTTAGTTCTCATTTACATTTTCCTGGTGGCTGAGCAAGCTTTTTAACCTCTGTGAGCCTGTTTCTTCTTGAGGAAACCTAGCATGCTATTGAAGACTGTATTATTTATTTATTGTCTGATAGTCATACAGCATTTGTTGCACCTTAAATATTCTGTACACATTCATATTAAATTCATGTCAGTCTTTCTGAAGTAGGCCTCAGTATACTCATTTTATAGATGAGAGAAACTGAGGTCTAGAGAGCAGAGGGACAGCCCCCACAACTATGGTTCTGTGTTACATTCTATGGTTATCTATGTTTGGCATGTTACACACAGGCAGCACTTTCTAGATGTACATAGAAAAACACATCACACAGATTGTGGCCATGGAGTTTTGCTGAGCTGAGTCTTTGCTCACATAAGCAGCAGCATTTCCCTAAGCCTAGCCCGGGACCCATCACTAGGGACCCATCACGGCACTTGTTAATTCTGCTTTAAGGGAAACTTGCTCAGTTGTGGTTGCTCTTGAGAGGGGCTACTGTGGCACATGGAAGCCACAGCAGCCTTTTGTGTTGAGAGTCTCATTCTTTTCCAGGTGTGGGCACCTGCTCCTGAGTGAGGCCTACTCAAGAAGCAAAAAGAAGGGAAGGACAATCTCTTGTTTGTGCCTGGGTTGGAGGCTCAGGCATGAGAAACTCTATTTCTGATCAGTTGAAACCCTACAAAGAAAAATTACGGAATGTGGGATTGCCCCAGGGACACAGTGCTAACTCTGTGGCCTGAGCAGGACTTCCTTTCAGTTCACTTTAGTGTTTTAATCTTTAAAACAGTCATTCTCATAGCAGATAGGACTCCTGCTGAGGCCTTTTAGAAATCTTTGTTTTAAAAACAAAACAAAGCCCTGTGGTGGTGACATACACCTTTAATCCCAGCACTTGGGAGGCAGAGGCAGGCGGATCTCTGTGCGTTTCAAGGCCAACCTGGTCTACAGAGTTTCTAAGACAGGCTCCAAAGCTACTGAGAAACCCTGTCTCGAATGCTCCCCTCTCAAAAAAAAAGAAATAAGTAAAATGAATTCTAATACAAGCCAAGCTGTGGTGGCACACGCCTTTAATACCAGCACTTGGGAGGCAGAGACAGTCAGATCTTTGTGAGTTCGAGGCCAACTTGGTCTACAAAGTAAATTCCAGGACAGCCAGGACTGTTATACAGAGAAACACTGTCTTGAAAAACAAATCAAAAGAACTCTAGAAATGTTTTTATTCGTTCATTCATTCATTTACTTTTAAACAGTGCTGGAGATTAAACTCAGGGCAATCAATACACTAGACAAAGCCACATGCCCAGCCAGCCTTTTTACTATTTAAAAATTTGTGACAGTCTCACTGTGTAACCTTGAGCTCACAGTCCTACCTCAGCCTCCCACACCTGAATGACAGATGTGCACAACTGCTCTTAGCCTAGAAACATTTACTGAATTGATATATTGAGAAAAGTGCACTCATCATTAGGTTCTAAGTGACATTTCCAGCAGAACAGGCCTAAAGAGCCAGTACCTAAGCTGGAAACCTGGTATCTCCTCCAGGTGGTTTATCTAGGTGGGACAGTGTTCTAGTGTCATGTTCCTTAGCCCCTGCCAGTCTGGATACAGTACAGGTACTCAACATTCCATTGTTCACTGAGCAAGTAAATGTTTAAATGGGTGAGAGGATGTGAGTTTCGTATCAGGTTTCCCTAGTATGGGCAAAGGGCAGAGCTAAAGGATCATAGCCTGGCTGTGTTCTGATGGACTTGCTACCTAGGCCCTCTGTCCTTTTTGTGTGTTTGACCAGGTTGGGCCTAAAAGGCCTATGATTTCTGCTGTATATTGAGCTTGAGCTTGAGTTTCTTGCTTTCTAGTTACTTTGAAATTTGGGGAATTTTCAAAGGGTGTTTGAATTCCTTTGAGCTTTTAGCTTATGTGGATCCAGCTAAGCCTGCTCTGAGGTTGCCCCCTAATGTCAAAGTGTGGCGCATGATCTCTAGTGGTTGGCAGGAAGGAGTTTTTGTGAGCTAGGTGTACCAGTCTACAAGTGATCTATGTCGACCAGATTCTTGCACCAAGCAGAGCCTAAGGCTCCATTTCAGAGTCTAGTCTTCAGTTAGGTATCCTTGTTACTGAGGGGCTGGCAAAGGGACACTTTCCAGACTTTGTCCCCTCTCATCACACACAGTTCTGTCCACGTCACTTCTTCGGTCACACATCTTTGAAAGGGGCTGCTGTCATATCGATGGAACAGTTGCCTGATACGCCTGTTGTCTCTCTCTGTTTCTCTGGTTCTTCACTAAGTGGTGGCATGCCTTCTTCAAGAAAGATACTGTACCTGTATCCCTTCCTCCCCCCATTCCTTAGGTTCAAGCTTCATTTTGTTGTGGCTGGCAGGTACTTTAGGGGTGCTGGTCCATCTTTGTGAAGCCTTTTCATTATCCACAACCTGTCAGCTCTGTGCAGCTGTATTCTGTCTCAAATTCTCAACCCATGTTTGTTTTTGTCAGGTCATCTTGGGCCCAGACAAAAGATGTGAGTGACTCCAAACAGCTGGATGGCCAGCCTAAGAAAGAGCCTGCTGTGGTAGCAAGTTGAGGCCAGTGTCTCAAAAGTTCTGAGGCAGTGGTTCCAGCCTCAGCTGGGTTTCAGGGGCACCATAGGAAGCTTTTACCCTCCTGATGGCCCAGTCCTAACCCAGGAAATGGGAAGCAGTCTCTGAGCATGAGGCTTCTGTTTTCTTTTCTGGCTGATTCTGTCATTCATCAAATGCTGAGCCATGTGCATATAGCTTGACTTAGTAAACCATCTTCTTCAAGCTTGGGATGCCAGCCAGCCTCTGCCTCTCTCCAATCAGTTCTCCCTCTTACCTATCCTAATCTTGAAACTGCACAGTGTGATCTGAATCTGAACTGCTTCACCAAGACCATGTGCTAAGTGCTTGGTTGATAGCAAGGGCTCACTTATTACTAAATTCAGAATTTGATAGTCTCTTAGAGTTGATAGAAACTTTAAAGATACATGATCTAGGTAAAGGGAGCAGGTCCTTTGCTTCCCCCCCCCAATTCATTTCCTCTTTCCATGCATCATGATGGTTTTTGCCTGACTTCAGGCAATCAAGCCACCAGACCATATATTTTGAAACCCTTGAATTTGTGACCCATGAATCAAAATAAAAATTTCCTCCTTCAAGTAGATTTTCTCAGGTATTTTGTCACGGTAATAGAACTCACTAATTCATCTCTCTTGCTACTCTCCATTTTTGTCTTTCATCCATATATCTTGAAAAGGTCTCAGAAATTCATACTAAAAGGTACCACATTTTTTACCCAGTGATACTCCCATGCTCCTTTGAACTCTTAGACATATAGGGACAGGTGCAGGCTCTTTGGTAGTTTGCTGAAGGAGATTCTGGATGGTGATATAACTAGAAGGGTATCTGGAGGCTCCAAGACAGGAGTGTGGTACCTGTGGCGCATAATTCTTTCTTAGAGAGGTTCGTCTCAGTGCACACAGACTGGTCCTGAACCGTTTAGTAAGTAACTGGATAGTAGTTGGTGAGAAGTAGTGTTGGAGCCCAAAGGAAAGAGTGGTGTAGTATTGAAGTGGTGTAGTATGTAGAGTGGTGTAGTATTGAAGAGCTTAGCCAGACACAAGTATCAGCAAAGACACAGAGTGGCAGATGGGATTGTGCTCGGATTCTAGCTGCATGTACATTTCCTTCATGGGCAGCTAAGAAGCCTAAAAGCCTGGATACCCTATGAGCAATGAGAATACCCACCACTTGCTTGGGGTTTTTAATGTCTCTCTCCAGGATAGGCCCCTGGCTCTGGATAAGGGGCTGATCTAGAGCTGGGCAGAGGTTGTCCTATATCAGCCTGGAGCACCTTGTCCTTCAGAATGAGGAAGTGCTCTGGTACCACAAAGGAGCCACTGGAAAAGCTCCTGTAGCCAAAGCTGGAATAATGTGAGCAACAAAATAAGTAATTTAGCATTTGATTTTAATCCAGAGTATAAGTTAAATATCTGTAAGTCCATGCAGATATAAGTTAATGGTTGATAAATAAATAGGGAAAAAGGAGGAAAACCGTGCAAAAGAATTTCAAATAGCCCATGCAGATTTCTCCTCTTAGAGGGAGCATCATCACTCCCCCTCCTCACCAAGCAGACCATGTAGTATGTAGTGATTTTCTTCCAGATCTGGGCAGTGGTTTACCACAAGACATACCCAGCTTTACCTCAGTGGCTTTCCTTCTTAAGATCCAGAACTGTAGTCTAGCCGTGAGAACAACAGATATACCCAAATTGAGGCGTATTCTAAAATAAAAAAATACGGCTAGCACTTCCTAAAACTGTCAAGATCATAAAAAATAAGGAATGTTTGAGAAACCTATCACAGCCTAGAGAAACCTAAGGTTCCATGACAATGTGGTGTGCTATGGTCTTAGAACAGAAAAAGAACACTAGGAGAAAACTCAGAAGACTCAAGTAGCATGAGTGTCTATTGATTTGGTTTCAGTATTGGTTGGCTACTTGCAACAAATGCACCACCCTGGTGAAAGTCATTGATAACAGAGTCACCTGGGTAATGAGTATATAAAAATTCTATATTATCATTATAACTTTTAAAAGTTAAAACATAATAAAAAGAAAAAAAGCAGTACCAGAGATTCAGAGGAAAGAGATTGCTCTAGATGCAGCTTCTAGCATAGGCTAGAAAAAGAGGCTCCTTAAAGGATTGGCAGGGGCAGGGCAGGGGCCTAGACTGTAGGGAGGGACACCCCCGAAATAAAACCCACATACTAGGACCTCTTCTGCGTCTGTCTGGGAGACCTGGCTGTGGGTGGCTCAAGAGAAACACATTCCAGTGGGGCAGGATATGAGCTGCCATCCTTGTTAGTCCTTATCATCTCAGAGCTGCAGGATTGAGATGGTTGAATCATCTGCTGGTATTTTTGTGGAGTATGCTGGTTCTTGACAGCCTGCATGACCTACCTCCCTATCTTCATGCTTCTCCAAGCTTAGGTGAGAGTCCTACTATGACTGCTCATTCTCTTTAGCTTATGCTGCTCCCTCCTGACCCTGTTCTGCTTGCTTGTGAAGCTTATTCCAAGAACATGTAATAGACCAGACTGTCCCTCCCTCTCCTGTAGAACCTCTCTCTGTCATACTTGGTCTATCTGTATGATCTGCCTGACTCATCCCCCAGTTCAGCCTCTGAGGATCAGAGCTCTTGTTGTTTAGTTCATTGCTATACTCTTAGCACTAGTTGCCAGCATCAGCCTTGGCATACTGCTTTACTTTACCCAGTGACTTTCTTTACCTGTAGTGGAGATGATGCTATTTCACAGTTACGGAAATACAGCATGTTTATGGAAAGGCTCTTGGTGAATGTACTTGCTCATCTGTCCCTCTGCTCTTGTGCTCTTGGAGCTTACCTCTTCATAGGACTTCATAAACTAATCTAACCTCTATGTCACTAGCATCCTGAAGACTTTTGGCTTCCTCATGTTTGGCCTCTTTGACTCCATGGCTGTTTTCACACCTTTGTCTTAACACTTAATTCAGCTATGTATGCCCTCTTCCCCTCTGCACTGTGAAACCTATGGCAGGTACTGTGGCTTACTCTTCAGTGTGGCTCCTGGCATCACATCCAGTGGATCCTTTTGAAATAAGTGACATGGGAACAGGCCACTAGCTGGCAAATGCAAATGACATTCAGACAGGTGACCATTTATTGAATCCATGTTTACAAAACCAGTTCCTTAATATGTGCCAAGGGCTATCTTTGCAGCCAGAGGCTATGTGGTTATGCAGAGACTATGCAGCCAGAAGCTGGTGGGAAGGAGATGGATGTCTTCCCGGTTGTGTTAAGAGCTTTGGCATCTCGCCCCAGGAAATAGGCTACATGCTGATCTCTGTGATCCTGGCTGTGTTGAAAGGCTCAGATCTCAGATAGGGCAAATTTGTGTGTGGTTTGACCTAGGATTACCACAATCCAGAAACAGTGTTTCATATGTCAGCTGCTACTGCCCCTAGAAGTAAGGGTGCGTGGAAGAACAACGCCATGCCCAGTTGTGGCAGCCTGTATTCTGAACCTACTGAAAGGGTCTCTGCAAGGCCACCAGAACTAAAGCTAGAGTCGGCCAGATTTCACATCGCTCTGTCCAGCTCCATCTGCAGAACTGCCACTTCTCCATAAGGGTGTGCTAGCCATAGCAGCAAGTCACACTTCTTAGCCTGTTTCTACTCCAACTGTGTTTATTGTTGTTTGCATATGGGGACTCTGAATTGGTATAGGCTGCGTGTGTGTGTGTGTGCACGCGCGCACTTAACATGTGTATGTTCATCCAAGTATGCATCACAGAAGTTAACACTTTAGCTGTTCTTACTTGCTGGTTCTGCGACACTGAGTACACTCAGACTGCTGTGCAGCCATCACTACCATGTGCTCCAGACCTCTTTCCAAAGTGAAACAGACACCATTAAGCACTAACATGCTATTATTCTCCTTTAGCCCTTAGCTATTCCCATTCTGCTTAAAATTTCTATGAATCTAACTTACTAAGCTCCTTATTTAAGTATTATTACAGTATGTGTCATTTTTGTGAGTAGCTGATTTCACTCAGGAATTATCCCGATTTTAACACACATCAGAACTTAACTTCATTTTCTTATTTTATAACTACATACTCCTGTGTATGCATGTTCTACATCTTGTTTATCTATTCATTCATCAGTGGGCAGTAGCATTGCTTCTGCTTCTCTGCTGTTGGAAATAATGCTGTGGGAAACATGGAGTGCTTGGGTTACGGGCCTGTCCCACCAGTGCCTGGCTTTATGTGGTACTGTAGATGGGGCACAGGGCTTTGTTTATATAAGTTAAGCATTCACCACTAATCAGTTTCTCTTTTTTATTATTTTTATTTATTATGAATACAGTGGCCTGCATGCCAGAAGAGGGCAACAGATCTCATTATAGGTGGTTGTAAGCCTCCACATGGTTGCTGGGAGTTGAACACAGGACCTCTGAAAGAGCAGCCAGTGTTCTTAACCTCTGAGCCGTCTCTCCAGCCCCTGATTTCTTTAGCCCTCTGTGCTTAATTAATTATTGAGAAATCTCCATAACTCTTTCCCATAACAACTGCATCATTATATATTACTGTAAGTGGTAAGAAGGTTCTAGCTTTCTATATCCTCATCAGCATTTGTTGCTTCTGCCCATCACCCCCCCTTTTTTCTGTTGCCTTCCTAGTATGTTGTGATCTTCTGTTGGAGATTTTATTTGTATTTCCTTAATGACTCATGATGTTGAACATATTTTCATGGGCTTATCAGGCACGTGTCTTTAGAAAAATGGCTTTTCAAATCTGCCCAATTTTTAGCTGTTGTGTTTTTGTTCATGGCTTTTAGTTCTTCATATATCCTGAATGTTTGACCTTTGGCAACTGTGTCATTTACAAGTGTTTCTTCCTTCTTTCTTAGTTATCTTTTCGAAGGTTTTGGATCTTTGTTTAATTTTGATGAAGTCCATTTTATGGGATTTTGTTGTTGTTGTTGGGTTTTTGGGAGAGTTTTTTTGTTTTGTTTTTGTCTTTTTGCCTGTGCTTTTGGTGTCACATCTAAGAAATTGTTAAGTCCAATATATGGAGCTTTTGCCTTTGGTCTTCTAAAAGGATGATTGTTTTTGCATTTTCCCTCTGCCTTTGGAGACAAGGTCTTGACATCTTGCTCAAGCTGCCTGTGAACTCATGATCCTCCTACCCTGCCTTCCATGTCTGGTGTAGTATATTTTTATTGTTTCTATTTGTTTTGACAGGTCTTAGTGACTTGCTTGGCCTTGAACTTTCTGTTATTTTGCTTCAGCTGCCTAGGATAACAGGCCTATGCCACCACATCAAAGCCATTTTTGCTCTTATGTGGTGAGCTGTTGTCGCATATGGTAATAGCAGGCACTTGGTTCTTGTGGAGGTGGTCAGGTGGGTGAAGAAGCTGTCAGTTCCTCTAGCCTGGGCTTTAGGAGTAAAGTGGGCCTTGGCTGGGTGGGGCAGGCTTCCTAAGGGAAGATCAATCAATTGGCTACTTAATAGGACCTAAGTGTCTTGCTGTCTCACCAGCAACTCCAATCAGATGGGGCTGGCACAGCAGATGTGAGAAGGAACTTCTTGGACTTGACAGTGTGTGACAGAGGTCTATGTTCTATTCTTTTATTCTTGCAAAATAAATTTAGATAGCCTAACAGTGCTCCCTGGGAATCTGGGTCATTTCTGTACCACCCGATAAAGTCTTCAGACCTTTGCATATAAAGATGTCTCAGTGGGTGGTGCCTCACAGCCTGAGTTCAATCCCCAGGATCCACATTGTGGAAGGAGAGAACTGGTTTCCATAAGTTGTTCTCTGACCTCCAAAATTGTAAAGTAAAAATAAAATATTGATTTGTAATATCTCATTGCACATTGAATGTGTGTACTTGTATGTATGCCCAACACTAAGTAAAAGTGCTGTTTTCTGTGGGTCTCAGTCAGGTGTTTTTGAAAGACCCATCCTGGGGATTGGAGAGATGGCTCAGTGGTTAAGAATACTGGCTGTTCTTCCAGAGGATTGGGTTTTAATTCCCAGGATCTACATGGCAGCTCACAACTGTCTGTAACTCCAGTTCCAGGAGATCCAACATTCTTACACAGATATACAAATAGGCAAAACACCAATGCACATAAAATAAAAATAAATCATTAAAAAATAGGAAACGAAAAAGGAAACCCATCTGGGACCTCAAGTAGTGGGCAGGGTCAAGCTTCATTGTGACAGACCCTTTCAGATCTTAGGTTTAGAAAGCAGTACTCCATGCCAGAGGAAATTTTGGTTTCTGTGGGATTGTTTCCTATCTGAGTGAAGGATGATTCCCACAAAGTGTCCTCTGAGCCACTTCTGGTTTCATAATAACAGCTGCTATTTTTTTTGTTTTTGTTTTTTGTTTTTATTTTAAAGTGGGGCTTTTATCAGCCTCACTTTACAGCCCGCTCATCCCATTTTCTTGCCTTACTCTCCTAAACTCTCTAGGGTCAGTAATAAACAGGGTGGGCCAGGTGTGGTGCATACATCTGTAATCTCAGCAGTTGGACAATAGAGGCAAGGGAATCAAGAGTTCGGGGGTGGTTTTCCCAAAAGTATACCTGCTGGGATGTAATGGAAGATCCTCAAGTAGCAAAACTGCTGTAGCAAAGTTATCCTAACCCAGGAGAGTCGCCTTAGCCTCTGACAGTTTTCCTGGATGCAGTACATACCAGGGCCAGCTGGCAGAGGACAAAGAATAGGACTAGACTCTCAGAGTATGTTCTGTCCCATCTCTGATGAGAAGCCCTTGTCCCATCTCTACCACCTCCAGTTTGCTACCTTCCTTCTTACATGATCATCAGCTTATAATAGCTCCACTGTCCTAGCTCTGGCATATGGGAACCAGAAGTGGACTGGAGACCCCAGGTAGCTAGAGGGCCAGGTTGAACATAGAAGAAGTATTGGTTGTCAAATGCCAAATCTGGTTTGTGGGGGGGTTGTATTGTTTCTTAAACAAGAAAATCAGAGACTTGAGTTGCTAACCTCTGCAAAGTGTTGATTCCCACTATGTGGCAAGGAGGTTATTGGGGCTGGCTTCTTGGCAGCAGCACCTAAGGCTGATTTTTTCCCCCCTGGAATTTGGGTTACAGCATAAATACTTGCCCTTACTTTTGGAACTTGGGTTCCAATCCTGCAAAACTACTTCCTAGTATATTAACTTTGTAGTGTCCTTCCTCCCTGTCTGTAAGGTGGCGGCAGTGGAGCTTCTTGCATCTTTGGGCTGTAGCAGTTTTCAGCAAGAGGATGGGGTAGGGCTTGAACAAGTTTGTGAGTAGGGTGAGTAGTACTTCTCCACTGCTGCTATGGCTCTGGTCATAGCTCCTTCTTCCTTCCAGTGTCAGTATTGAGTTGCAGAGAGCTGTTTTCTTACCTGACCTACTGCCCAACAGCAGTGGTTAAAATTACCTGATAAATATAGTTATAAAAGTTAAGGCCAGCTGGGCGGTTGTGGTGCACGCCTTTAATCCCAGCACACAGTAGGCAGAGACAGGCGGATCTATGTGATTTCAAGACCAGCCTGATCTACAGAGTGAGTTCCAGGACAGCCAGAGCTGCACAGAGAAATCCTGTCTCAAAAAAACAAAACAAAATAAAACAAAAAGTTAAGGCCAGTTTTCTCTCCTTGCTAGTGTAAAAGGAGCAGGGATAGCTGTGAGCATGCAGATGTCTCTGTAGTAAAAGACATTCTTTGGGCACCTCCCTAGCCTATGAGTGGGATAGCTGGTCATAAGGGAGTTCTGTGGTTTAGTTTTTTTTAGAAGCCTCCACATTTCTGTAGTGGCTACACTCACTCATACTCCCATCACTGAGTTAAGAGTCCCTCCTTCTCCATATCCTCACCAGTACTTATTGTCATTTTCTTGGTTACCATTCTTACCAGAGTAAGATGGAATCTCAGAATAGTTGTGATACATGTATACAATAGAATTCTATTGAGGAGTAATAAGAAAAATAAGATTATGAAATTTTCAAGAGAATGGATGGAACCGAAAAACATTGCTTAAGTGAGGTAATCCCTTCTCAAAAAAGACGATCCCACAAGATTATCTCCTATGTACAGATCCCAGCTCTGGCTGTTAAATAAGCATAGTCATGTAGGAGACATGTGGGCAAAGGCGAGGGAACTAAAAAGACTAGGGGGAAGAATGAGAGAAACAATAGAGCAAAGTAGAAGGATTAATACTGAGGCCAGACAGGCACAGTGGTGGATGAGTCAGGGAGAGGGGGTGAGTGTGGGGGATGAGAATCAATAAAAATGAACTAGGTGTCAAAACCCCAGATGGAAACCTATTATTTTGTAAACTAATTTTAATAATAAAAGTGAGAGTCACAAGTTGGCTCAAATGAGGTAAACCTGAATTCAGTCCCAAGGATCACACGGTAGAAGGGAAGAACCAACTCCTGAAGCTTGTTCTCTGGCCTCCACATGTACTTTGTGCATGCACACACATCCTAAATAAATAAATGTAAAGACTTGAAAAAAGTAGCTTTCATAATATCTTTATTAGGCTGCCATTTATGCTACTCCCATTAAAAAGAAGGCCAGTTAAAGTGGGGGAAGTTAATGTGGAGTGAGGTAGATGGTCCAGTGGATAGAGCACTTGCCCCACAAGTGTGAGGGCTTTGCTCAGATCCCCAGAATCCACACTGAACTGGGCGTGTCAGTATACATCCATCACTCTAAGGATGAAATGGGAAGTGGAACATAGGAATCCCTGAAAACTTGAGTGTCAGCTTCCCTTGTTCATGCAGTGGTAAACAATAAAGAGACTGGTCTGAAACAAGTGGAAGGTAAGGGCTGATACCATGCATACTGTGGCACACTACACCCAAGGGGTTAGAGGGGAGGTTTTTGTTTGTTTGTATAGTTCCAGAGCCTTTCACAGCTGATAGTCAAGTGCTTCAGCCACTTCAGAAAATAGTCTGTTGCGTTTGAAAGAGTTAAACATACAGTCTCCATTTGACCAAGCAATTCTACATTTAGCTATCTACCTGAGAGCAGTAAAAGTATGTGGCCATTCAAACATGTGAACATGAGTGTTCAGCAATATTGTTCACAGCAGTCCCAAATGGAAACAACCCAGGTTTCTATCAGTGGTAAAGTGAAAAAGCAAAATGGGGTCCATCTACATGGTAGATGGCTATTCAGCCTGGGCAAAAAGGTGGTATGTTGAACCTTCAGAGTGTGGGTAAGG
This sequence comes from Ellobius talpinus, assembly GCA_001685095.1. Classification (NCBI taxonomy): domain Eukaryota; kingdom Metazoa; phylum Chordata; class Mammalia; order Rodentia; family Cricetidae; genus Ellobius; species Ellobius talpinus. The sequence continues at coordinate 22,845 of LOJH01014525.1, forward strand.
AAGGAACTTCCAGACACAAAGGGTTGCATACCATGTGGTTCTGTTTGTATAAAATATTGGAGAAATAACTCTTCAGAGGCAGAGAAGTTGGAGGGAGACAGAGGGAAATGATGGCTAATGGCCTGAGGTTTGTAGGGGTGAGAATTGTACAGTTCTGTAAATGCTGAATAGTCATTGAACTATACTCTGTAAACAGGTAAGTTGTGTGCTATAAATTAATTTTTAGTAAAGCTCCATTAAAAAGAAATTAGCTATAAATGAGAGAATTTAATTTTGGAATAGTTTCTTCCCATCTCATTGCAAGCCCTGTGAGTGGATTGGGCTCTAGAACCATAGCTACCCCTTCCTTCTATAGTATTCTCTGATTGTTCCTAGTTGTACGTGTGTCAGGATCCAATAATTCCCCCCCTCTGATAAGGGGGCAGTAGGGGGCATCAAGACACTAGTTAAAAGTGAATGCTAATTTCCTCCTGTCCTGTCCTAGTTTATGTCATTCTTTCAGCCCTGCCTAGCTTGGTTGTCCTTAGACTTTCATCAGTCCTCTTGCCTCTGCCTCCCAGGTGCTGGGGTTACAGATGTGTGCCGACTTACGTGCCTACCTGGCTGTTTTTGCCTTCTATGGACCATTTTGTAACCCTTTCTAAAGGAAATAGAGCTGAGGCCTGGGAGGTAGAGAGGTTGAAAGGTTAGACCATGGCGATACTCAGCTCTAAGTTAGGGTCTTTGGCTCATGGCCAAGTGTCTAGTACAGACTGTTGCTGTACAAGAGGGGAAGTAGGGCTGTAGGGATCTGAGCAGTTTGGTGACAATGAATCCTTGAATGGCCTAGTGGCCAATCCCTGGAGAAAGAAATAACAAGATTTTTGTTGATATGTTTTATCATCCCCACTTAACTAATCTTTTTGCATGATATATTGTCATATTTCTTTTTTAAAAAAAGACTTTATTAAGTATACAGTGTTCTGCCAGAAGAGGGCACCAGATCCCATTATAGATGGTTGTGAACCACCATGTGGTTGCTGGGAATTGAACTCAGGACCTCTGGAAGAGCAGCCCATACTCTTAACCTCTGAGCCATTTCTCCAGCCCTATATTGTCATATTTCATATTCTATTGACATAGATCTGAAATCCATCATGGCTATTGCTGTGTTGTTGGAGTGTTTTTGTTGTTTTGTTTTGTTTGAGATAGGGTTTCTCTGTGTAACAGTCCTGGCTGTCCTGGANGAACCACCATGTGGTTGCTGGGAATTGAACTCAGGACCTCTGGAAGAGCAGCCCATACTCTTAACCTCTGAGCCATTTCTCCAGCCCTATATTGTCATATTTCATATTCTATTGACATAGATCTGAAATCCATCATGGCTATTGCTGTGTTGTTGGAGTGTTTTTGTTGTTTTGTTTTGTTTGAGATAGGGTTTCTCTGTGTAACAGTCCTGGCTGTCCTGGAAGTCGCTTTGTAGACCAGGCTAGCCTCGAATTCACAGAGATCCACCTGCCTCTGCCTCCCGAGTACTGGGATTAAGGTGTGCACCACATCTGGCCTTGACTGTCAGTACTTTAATCTCAAGGATTGGAGTGGAGTCCAGCAGCAGGGCAGAAGAGGCATCTCTTGCAGCTCTTTCTATCTGACCCCCAGCTCTCTGCACAGCTTGTCATTCTGTCCTCCCAATACCCATGGCATCAGTTTTTTCTCTTCTGTCTCAGAAACAAGGTGTGCCTTGTGCAGGGATAAAGAATTCTTAGAGCACAATTCACCCAAACCAGGTTTATGAAGCATACTAGAGAGGGCCAATGATTAAAACTGACGTGGACTAGAAGGACTGGCACTGGAAAGAAGAGGCGAGGAAAATTAGGACCCTATCCTGGGTCTCCCCATCCAGAAAGGCCAGGCTCTGAATCTAGGCAAGACTGGGTATTAGACTACTATCGCTGTCCACTGGTCCCCGAGAAGCCCTGCTGGGGTTGCAGGACTGCCTCTGTTGCAGAGCTGGGCTAGGCCCTCTTAATATACCCTTCCCTGGGGTATGTGCTCTTGAGCTCAAAGGCTCACCAGTTAGGGGGTCCGACTTCCAGCTATGGGAAGGCTATCATGGACCTTGTGTGGGCAAGAACCCTCTATTCTGGTACTGTGCCATCCCTGTCATCATGGTGTGTGTCTTACACACACACACACACACAGAGACAGACACACACACACACACACACACACACACACTCTCCCTGAGTCTACATTAAGCAAGTTAGAAACTCTTGGATCATTCTGATGACCTTAACTGGAGAGAGCCTGCCTAACACATACTTGACAGATGTAACTCATGGGTTGTTGGTTCTGAGCTCAGTGTGGGTACCCGGCCTCATTCCCTGCTCTCAGACAAGGCCCCACCCTCAGCCTCAGTCAGCAGGATCTTGGTAAAAAGGATCCCGTAGAGCTATAGAGGAAGGCAGACCAACTGCTGCTCCATACACTTAATGGTAAGAAAGGAAGCCTTCAAGTAGTAGGCCTTAGGGAATTAGGTGAGAAGTTGCTGTCTGCCCCAAAGCCTACCCACCTACCCAGCTTCTGGAACAGACTGACAGTGTTTCCCTGTAGGATCTGGCAATGTAAAAAATGGGCATGATAGGATACATAGCACCCTGTCTGCCTTCCCAGAGCGTCTGTGTTTGGGGGCCTTGTGAGGCTAACAGTTCTGGCTTCTTTATGGAGACCTCTCACCAGCCCTTTACTTCAGTGGGATTCTCTCAACGCCTTCCTTTTCTGATTTTAGTTTTCTTTATTTTGGTGTCTTAACTGTGCATTTGTGTGTCTGTGTGTGCATGTGTCGATCCCTAGCCCTTCAAGAAGTCTCTGTAGGGCTCCTTAAAGCCATGGCATGTTTTGGTGTGGGCCTTTGGGTATATTTCCCAGCCTCAGAGCTAGGGCTCAGGGATGTGGCTCTATTCTGTTCACCTCCTTATTTCTTAAAAAAAAAAAAAAACAAAACTCACCTTGGTATTGAATCTGAGACTAGGATCTTAGCCTCCTGTTCTCCCCAGCAGTCTTCACTGAGCTATTCTCTCACTGTCCTGCCCCTCCTCCAGTGCAAGCCAGGACACTGCTCTCCAAGTAGGAGGTGAAATCCAGCTAGGTATCCCCTAAAAACTTCCAACTTGGTCTTCCCCACCATGGAAGTGGTACTTGAGGGCCAAGGACTGAAGGACTGCTGGTGGCAGTGGAACATGACACTACCTTTTTTGAATGACTTGTTTTGTACTTGCAGCCTACCACCCTCCCTCAGGGCACCATCAACATGAACCAGTGCACAGATGTGGTGGATGGGGAGGCTCGCACTGGGCAGAAGTTCTCCCTCTGCATTCTGACGCCCGACAAGGAACATTTTATCAGGGCAGAGACCAAGGAGATCATCAGTGGGTAAGTTGCCCAGACCCACAAGAAGCACTGTCTGCTTGTCCACTCAATTCTGCAGACTCCAGGGCTGCTGAGTGTTCTTCAGAATTCTTCACTGCTTGGTGCCCACCACCTCCACCACCACACACGCCCGCTCACACATCCTATGTAGCACTGAAAACTCCAGGTGATGCACATGCATGTATTTTCTCAGTGATGAACCCCATCATCCTATAAGGCCGAAAGAGGAAAGGTGTGTCAAACCTTTGGAAGAAGTCAATCTGGGGTCGAAGGGAACAGACTGTAGCACAGGGTAGAGGGAGTAAGGACCTCTGGTTTGAGCAAGTACAAGACCACTGGAAAAACTGCCTTCCTTTAACATGGGCTGTATCTCTAGTGAGGCTGTCCAGGAAGTCAGCCAGTACTGGTCAAGGGATATCCTCTGCTGGGTGACTAAGAATTCTCCTTTTCAAGCTTCTGCGGACAGTGTGGAGGATTGCTTTGTGTGTCTTCCTGAGTTGGACCCAGAACATCAGATTTAAGGATTCCAGGGGCTTCTGATGAACCTTTGTTCTATGTCAAGGAATCAGGGGTCAGGAGCAGGGGAGCAGTCAGGTGTGAGTGACCTTCTGTCCTCCTGGCTGCACCTGGTGTTACCTGGCCTGATCCAGCACACCTGTCCCAAGCTCACCCTCCTAGGCTTGGATCTAAGGAAGACCCCAGTGGCATTTGGGATTGAAAAGGAAGTCTGAGGTTTTTTTAGGACAAGCTGGGAGTATTCTGGAACTGGGTTACTGATGCCTTGTGGTTCAGAGAGGTGATGTTTAGCATCTATCTGACTGATCCCTTTGAGAACTACCTTGGGGTCCTGACTTTACTCTGAAACACTCTATGTTGTCTTCTTTTGTCAGCATGTACCATGGTTGCCTGCTAGGTAGACATGGTTATTGATGATCATTAACTGACCAAGGTGCCAGCAAGCAGCCTGTAGTTTCAAAATTGCGTATGCTAACTAAGACTCCCCAAGATTCACAGCTTATTGGTAGGTCTGTGTCATGGCCATAGTTATAGCAGGCCACCCTCTCCTTCCTGAAAGCCCTCTTCTGACCCAAGCAGCAGCTTCTGTAGTCTTGCCCACATTCTGGGATCTTTGGTACCCATAGAAATCAGGCATGACACAAATGTTCCAAGAACAGTGCTTTTCCTCATTTTCTCTGTCTCCTCTAATGGCGATTCCCTCTCCAAGGCTATCATGTATCATGGCTCTTCATCTCTGTACTCCAGGCCCCATTGGCCTACATGCTCTGGTCACATCAAAACCAGTTCCTAAGGAGAAGATACTTTCACCAAATTGGATGGGGGAAAGCAGAGACATCTACCACCTACTCAGCCTTCCTCCCTGCCTTTCCCCCCCAGATTGGCTGAAGGAAGTGGGTGGTTCGTTCTCTAGTTCTCTCATGCCATGAGTGACTTCCAAGCTGCTAGGACCATACTGACACAGCTTCTCCAGAGGATTAATTGGGGCTCGTGTTTGCTTTCTGGCTTACCCAGAGGCTAGGATTCTTTACTCCTTGCCCTGCCATCAGCTCTGCCCACTCTCTCATTCTTACTGACCTAGCTCTGTCTTTGGGAACTGGAGAAACTTGGTACCCACCAACCTCATGTTACTAACTGATCCCCATCTCTTCACTGGATTGTTGTTCTTCACATTTCTAACATGTCTGAGTATGTTGGATACATCCCACTGGGCTTCCTTGACAGAGTCACATGTTGCTGAGTATGGCAGCAGACACCTGAAATTCCAGATTTGGGATACTAAGGCAAGAAGAGGGTCAGGAGTTCCAGGACAGCCCAACAATCTGAGCTACGTAGCAAGACCTTGTTTTGTTGTTTTGTTTTACATGGGAGGAAGAAGGGAGATATAGGAATATAGACCAGTTCCATTATGCCTCAGCCCTGACAGCTCTGTCCCTTGCTTAGCAGTGACCAAATGTCCCAGGCTTCTCTTCCTTAAACACTTCCCAAGTCCCTAGGTAGCTGAGCAGTCCAGTTCCTCTTGATGAATGCACCCTGCCAAGGCTCCTTGGTGACAATGGGTAGAACACAGGGGTATTTGCGCACTCTGGAGGTTGGTTGTACAACCCCTGCCCTATGCCCCACATACCTGGGGGCCCCAGTGGGAAGGTATCTTGACCTGGGATTCTGATGAAGTTGTAGGAGTCACTCCCTTCAATCACGGATCCTCAAGTATTTGACAGAAATATCAAGTGATATGGAGCGGTTCCAAGATCCAGTCTTCCTAGAAAAAAAGGATGGAGCAGGAGGATGGGGGCTCCATGCACTGGGAAGCCTGTCTATCTGCTAATCTTCCAGATGTAACTCCTTCCTTTCTTTGGGATCGTGGAGAAGTGACCAGCAGGACTCTGAAAGAGTAGGCCTTTGTGCTCTTAGCAGCTTGTGCATCCCTGGGCAGGGGTTGAGTTGGACTAAGTAGTCCTTTGTGCAGCAACTGTAGTTCCCTAGCTTCCAGCTCCCAGGACTACTCCAAAAAGCAACTGGTTGCTTCTCTTCCCTTCCTACAGCAAACCCAAATTATAGAAGCACCTCAAGGAGCCCTTCTTTGCTCCAGAGGTACTGGTAAGTACAGGAATGTGGCCACCGCCATCACTACCGCAGGCCTGGACCCATCATGGGCCCTTGTGTTTTGTGAAGTTCGGAGCCCTGTCTCTCTTGTGATTCCTGCAGCTACTGCTTGTCTAGAGAGAAGGCTGGCTGCTGTGCCCCACTTGGTCATGACTGAGACCAGATTTCAGAAGCAAGCCCTCTTACCTAGAGAAGCCAAGTTATGTTACAGTCCTTCTGAAATTCTGGACATGCCCTCATTAGCCACTAGTCTCAGAAATGAGGTGTGCTCCAAGAGGCTAGGAGTACCCAAGGCATAATGGCATTACCAGATCAAGGGTCCTAACCTTTTGCCTATAGCTCTTTCTCTCTCCTTGCTTTCTGTTGCTGGCCCAGAATGGCTTTCTAAAATACAGGCTTTGGTGAAGAATACTTGGCAACTGTGTGGCCTTGTTCAAACCTGGGACCTGGCATGTTTCCTGTGTGAGTAGTAGTCTTATTGATTAACCTCTTACTCCTGAGGTGACTCACCATGGGAACTTTGCTGATATAACTTCCAATTTTCTCCTTTAGTATCTGCCCCAAAGCCCTAATTATCTGCCAGTCGTTGCCTGGCTGTGCACTTGCCAAATCCAAATCTGAAAGGATGTTTTAAAGTTGAGACTAGGTCCTGAGAATAGGGTCAGTAATGGAACAGTGATGTCCCTCCATTCCATAATGCCATTGATGGACCCTGCCTCTTTGTCAGAATAGAGAAGTCTTCTTGCTTTGAGCCCACGGTGGCCATGGAAGGGTCATTGTCTGGCCTAGTCCTCATACAGCCTGTACTTTACCTGGCTTGCTCTGTGATAGAGTCTCACCCAACTTCTGCCCTCTGATTTGGGGTAACTGCTCAGTGTTACTACTGAGACCACTGAATAGGTCTCTCCAGAAAGGGCACCTAAGGGATGGAGGAGGTCTCTACCACCCCAGCAAGGCCTGGAGTCATGGATCCTAAAAGCCAGGGATTTACCTGGTGCTATTTCTCCTCTCTTCTTTGCAGGTGGCTAGAGATGCTCATGGTGTATCCCAGAACCAACAAGCAGAACCAGAAGAAGAAACGGAAAGTAGAGCCACCCACCGCACAGGTAGGCTGGTTGGCCTGTCCCCTAGTGGAGCTGGGCCTGGGAAGAAGTGAGGGCAAGAGAATGGGGAAGGGTCTGGCTAGGGCTGAGGTGGTCACATCTTGCATGCTGCCTCCTCCCTCCTGCCTATACTTTAGGAGTCATAGGCCATATGTCATCCTTTCTAAATCATTAAGCAGAATAGCCTGCTAGAATATCCTGGGCTGTCTTCAGGAAGCTTCAGGCCTGCCGGCAAATGCCAAGCAATAGCAGCTTAGCTTGTAACCCTTCCCCTGCCCATCCTGTCAACCTCTGGGAAGGGTAAAGTGGTCTATTCTTCTGCCACAGTCAAAGGAAAGTGTCCCTGTAGATAGCAGGCTAAGCAACAAGGAAGGTGAGCCTGGGAGGGTCCCTGCTTTGACTGTGACCAGAGCTAGGTGACTGGGGCAGTCCTTCCCTTCCTCCCACTGTCCCACCCTTTCTCATTCCCTCCCTCTTCCTAACTGGTATTCTGGGCTCATGGGCAGAAGGGCTCTGCCCCCATTCTTGTTGTGTTCACCACATCCTTGGGCCTCTGGAAGGGTGAAATCACCATTCTGAATTTCCAGCAAGGGCCTTTGGCTAGTGTGGTTGTAGGTACTTAGTGTTCATCTTTTTCCCTCTGTACCAAATGTTGCCTTCACCAGGGTTTTGACCTACATTAGATAAATTAAGCTAGTCCTGAGAATGAGCAAGATAGGTCTTCTGGGCTTCACAAAGCCAGGGTCCCATGGAAGCAAAGAGAGGCTGGCCTGGTCCCCACATCCCTAGGAATGTTGTAGACAGTTTCTCTTCCTAGCAGGGTGCAGCTCAGGCCTGCCCTCCATTGACCACCATCCATCCTGCATATCATCTTTACCAAAGATGCCCGAAGGGCACCTAAGCCAGCCTTTTCTGGAGAGCAATGTCCCTAACTTGAAGTCATTAACATGTAATCAGAGAAATGAAAACATGCAGTCAGTTTCCGGGAAACTGAAAGTAGAACCTTCTGCTATGGAGCAGCAGTTAATGCTCAAATCCCCCAAGCTGCCTGGTTTGAGGGGAAAAAGTCCTGGCTGAATAACAGTGGTTAGGGTTACGCCTTGTTTCCATGGTGATGCCTTGGAATCACTGCAGCACAGAGCTTCTGCCTCCAAATAAGGTAACTCCCTATGTACAGGAGACAGCTTGGGTCAGGCTAGAAATTTGGATGTGTCCCCTCCCCCACAACTTTGTCCCTTCCAAGTGATGCTGCCCTGTGACTAGACTCCAACTCTCTAGCAAATAGAAAGAGCCCTATGATCCCAAGACAGCGAAGTCACCCCTTCCCTGAGGATATGCCTCAGAGCCCAGGCACTGAGTTCCCAGCCTCTTCCATCAGTGTTATGGCACTGCCTCTCCCCTTCTCTACAGCTGACCTCTGGTTGGCCTCAGGAGAGAGACAAGGACTGCATTTGGATTGAAGTTTCTGGGTACACCCCATACACATACACAGCCTGCTGCCAGAGGCATTTGTGTAGCCCTTATGGTTCTGTGGGTGAGCATGAAGCTCTATTTCCTCCTCTCTCCCATGGACCTGCACAAGCCTAGAAGAGTTTTGGTTTAGACCACTGAGGACTAGAAGCCTTGGTTTCTGCCATGTCTAACTAACTTCAGCTTGTTCCTAAAGAGGTGACGGCCATCATACATATGCTCCTGAAGAGAAGGCATAGAGTAGAGGGAAACAGGAGTCCCCCAAAGGCATGGCCATAGCAAGAGTCCCCTAGCTCTCCCCAGGTCTGTTGCCCACATGGAATTTGGGAGAGTGGCTCTCTTCTCTGACACCCCCCCACACAATTCCCTGCCAAGGCTCTAGGCCTTTGGCAAAGACCTGGGTGATGCCCTTGCTCTGTATCTGGATATGTTGAACATTCCCTGTCCTTCCTTCCCTAGGATTCTTAGTTTCTGTAGGGCCTCAGCTGCCCTCTATTTCAAAGCAGGACCCTTCCTCCTCACTGTGGCCCCTCTTCCATTTTCATGCCAGAGAAGTAGAAAAAGGTACCCCTCAAGGAGGAGCTTACTCCCTTTTTTCTTGGCTCTAGAAGCTCTTCTGAGTGCCTATGATAGCATCCAGGGTTCATTACCATGTTAACAGCAGAAACATGACAGCTGGCTGCTGAGGATTTGGTGCAGTGAACCTAGGTGCCTGCAACCTTTGCTAACCCAGGCTGGCTCTGTGCAGTGTGTGCCTCTACAACCCTTTGTGTGTACATATCCACCCAATTATATTTCTCATCCACCTGCTCAAAAGAAAAAGTGAATGAAAAAATAAATAAAAAGGAAAGAAAGAACATGGTTCCTAGGTATGGTGGAAGAAAGTTTATTATAGATACATGGGAGAGCATAGCCAGAGTCAGAGACATCTGGGAGAGTCCAGAGTAGACATGGTAGACACGAGCAGACTGAGCTAGGCCATTGGCCCTGGGGGTGGGGGAGGTATGATGATGACAAGGTGCAGAAACCAAAGGTACAAAAGAGGTGGAATAACCAAAATGGCTGTACTATATAGGGAAGAGCCTCTGGGGGAAGGACAGCCCAGCCTCTGGGCTGAAGAAGTTTAGGGTAGGGGGTGGGGTATACCACCTGTACCCTGTAACTGGTAGGGACTGAGGGATGCTGGGAGAACCTGAAGGCCAGGTCTGCTTTGATATGTTAAATAGGCACCTCATGAGTTTGTCTCAGGGTTTGAAACTTAACCAAAGGATCTTGCCCAAGGATGGGGGAACCTTTACCCATGTTGCAGAAGACAATACTGTTATAAAGGAGAAAGAACAAGCTCCTTGTGGGTCAGAGGTGTGGGTCAGGCCCAATTCTGTGGTGTGGGACCAGAGGGGAGTGGGAGGTTGATAATTATATATCACCGCCTCTTTGTGGCAAGATAGTAATTGACTGAAACCATCCTCTTGGCAGCCCCTCAGCAGTATGAGTGGTTGGGCACAGGACAAGAGTGGGTACTGCAGGACGGCTGAGATTCCCATCCTTTCCTTATCTGAGCTCAGCATCTAAAGAGTCCAACTCTCTTATTACTTAGAAACTAGATTTCTGCGTCTTTTGAGTTTAGCCTACCCCCCACCCCTACCCCCAGACCCCTTTTCCTCAGGGCCATATTGCTTCTGTGCCCTGGGAAAACTGGGAAATGACTTGGGCTGCCAATAAAGAACAGCTTATGCATGAGAACAACGTGTGCGTGTGACAGGTGTGCGTGTGCAGGCTTGAGTGGGATGGTGTGTCTTACATGATTCCTGACTAGTCACAAAATGTCACAGACTAAGAGGCTGAAACAATAGACACTGTTGTTTTCTCAGAATTCTGGAGACAAGTACAAGGTTAAGGTGCCAACTTCCTAGTTCTCTCACACATGGTGGAAGGACCAGTGTAGATAGCTTAGGCCTCTTTTATAGGGTACTGATTCCATTAAAGAGGAATGACCTAACCATATCCTAAAGGTTTCACCTCTACAAATCATCAACATGGGATAGGATGTTTTTTAATTTTATTTGTTTTTTGTTGTTATTGCTGTTGTTTTGTTTTTTAAGATAGGATTTCTCTGAGTAGTCCTGGCTGTCCTGGAACTCTCTCTGTAGACTAGACTGGCCTCAAACTCAGAGATCAGCCTGCCTCTGCCTCCGCCTCCTGAGTACTGTGATTAAATGTTTGTACCACTACTGCCCAGCCATGGGATAAGTTTTCCTTATGTGGATGAGCAACTGTTCAGGCCTTAGTGTTGTCTTATTTCAGTAACTCTTCCACATCATCCCTGGTATTTCATTCAAGTTTAAGAGTGAGTAATACCACAGGGTGCTATGGAATCTACTTTCTGCATTTACCCCAATGATCTTGATTGCAGTGGGCCTCTGTCAGAAGAGTGTTCTTTTTTGCCTTGTCCTGTCTCCCTTTTGTTTATGTCTCAAGTGCCTGAGGGTTTAGGAATGGCAGACTCTAAATCAACTCCTGTGGACTCACCCTTAATAACTGGGCTGCTATTCTAGGCACTGTCTAGCAATATACAGAGTTTCTGCATGCTTGATGACATGGCTCTGGTAGAAACCCAGGATCTTCTCTCGGCAAGGCCCCTTGGACAAGACTCTGTGGTTCCACAGAGAACAATCAGGAAAAGGAAAGCTTTCCATTCTCCAACACTATTTTACTGGCCTTGTATTCCTTGTAATTTAGCAGCCAGGACTGATGAGCTAGCCTGGGCTATGTGCTCATATGTTGCCATCCCCCATTGTTATCTCTCCAGGAGCCTGGGCCTGCTAAGATGGCTGTCACAAGCAGCACTGGTGGTGGCAGTGGCAGCAGCAGTAGCAGCATTCCCAGTGCCGAGAAAGTTCCTACCACCAAATCCACACTCTGGCAGGAAGAAATGAGAGCCAAAGACCAGCCTGATGGGAACAGCCTGAATCCAGCTCAGAGTCCCAGCCAAAGCCTGCCTCCTGCTGCTTGCACCCCACGGGAACCAGGGCCAGAAAGCAAAGGTGAGCAGCAGTAGCTGATCAGCTGTGGACCCACTTGTTACAGTGCTCCATCTTGTACTGCTGGAGTGGGACCCCATCCCGTGGGCAGGAATGACACTGGGAATGTGATATAGGAGCTCAGTCATAGGCCTTGAACTTTTCCTCCCTCTGTACTTCTCTGTATCAGTCCTGGGTAGCCTTGGCTTAGCATGACTGGGTTCCTGGCTTGTGAACTTCAGCTTGGACTCTCCATCCCACCTGTGAAGGAAAAAGGTGTAGCACCTACTCTTTCGGCCTCGGGAGAACTACAGACATTGTTCTGCCTCTGTAAGGAAGCCTCTGTTCCTGTCCCACAGGTTCCTATTACATTAGCTCTTAGAACCCACTAGGTTAGTTGCCGCCTGTCTTTAGAGAGGTAGCAGTTAGGGCAGTACTGCCCCTCTCCTCATTGTTATGTTCTTGCTCAGCCCCTGGCTAGGGGGAAGAAGGGCCAGGGAGGAAGCTATTAACATTACTGTGCCCTCTCCTCTTAGTATGCTGTGATGCCCCAGCAGAACTAAAGTTTCTATCGCTGCCTCCCTCAATCTGAGTTCTTCAACATATACACCAATCCACAGTCCTTGTGCTCCATTTCATGCCAACAAAAGCCCTCCTCCCTGCCTTGAAAATGTACTAAGAGCCTGAAAGGTGTCTTGTTTGTTGGTTTCCTCCTGTGGTCTGGTAAAAAGCTATCAGTTAGGATGGAGTCCTGCTTCCCCACCAAAACTGTACAAAAGGCCTACTTGCCAGCCTGACTGCAAGTGACCAGACTGGAGTAAAGGCAACACAGATGGATGATCCTTTTCTGCCTACAGTGCTCTCCTTCCACCTCTACCCCATATCATAGCTGTGGAGTGTGAAGGTGGATGGTGTTGAGGCATCTATCTCCTAGTTGATCATGTGCGGGCTTTTGGAAAGTTCTCGTGACAGAACTGGCAGCAGTCTGAGCAAGCTTCCTCTTCTCTTCCAGATGAAAGCACCATGAGTGGGGACCGTGTGGATAGTGGTCGGAAAGTACGGGTAGAGAGCGGCTACTTCTCCCTGGAGAAGGCCAAGCAGGACCTGAGGGCTGAGGAGCAGCTGCCTCCACCACTCTCTCCACCCAGCCCCAGCACCCCACACAGCAGGTATGGTTGTCCTGGATCGCCTTCACAGGAACTCAGCCACCCCCTTCACTCCCCAGGTCTTCCAGCCCCAAGTCGCATGGTCTACAGCATCTGCCCTGACAGCATGGGTAAGGCCAGCAGGCCACCCAACCACATGGACTCCAGCAATGCTGGGGGGTGGGGAACAGAGATACTGGGGAGCACCCTTGCCTTTAAAGCCAGCAGGCAGTATGCCGCCCTGGCCGACGTCCCTAAGGCCATCCGGATCAGCCATCGAGAAGCCTTCCAGGTGGAGAGAAGGCGGTTGGAGCATAGGACTCGGGCCCGGAGCCCTGGCAGGGAAGAGGTGGCCCGTCTGTTTGGCAACGAGCGGAGGTAAGGGCGATGCTGGAGGGCTAAATTCATGTATGCATACATAACACTCACGCAAGTGTACCTCAGGAACATGATTTATGTTTAGTATACGGAGCACTTTCTCTCCGGGCCCTGGACTGCGGCACCAGTTCTCAACTCAGCGCCAGATACAGGACTAAGTTGTAGGCTGGCTGCTCTAGGTTGGTGCTTCCCAGATCAGGCCCTAGGTGGCTGAATCTTACTCTTGGACTACTTCTGTTCTCGGAGAAGACTCCCAGAGCTGCAGTTAGGAACCAGCCCCTCCTTATGCTGACAGTTCTACAGTTGGCAGAGGGCACAAGAAAGTGAGAGGGCAACACAGGTTCTTCCCATGAGGATACAAAAGGCAGCCTGAAAAGCTCCAGGTGTCCCAAGTACCATGCACCCTCTGGACTTTGCTGACATGGCTTCCCACCAGCGGCAGAAATGTAGCGCTTACTGCTGAAAAGATATGGCTCCTGCTGCTTTTCCCTTGCCCCGCTGTCCCAAGCTTGGAGCTGTGCCCACACCCACCCACTCCCAAATCTGTCACATCTGTGAGCTGGGTTTTGTGTCCATGCCAGGTTTCTTACCTAACACCAGACAGATTTTAAAGGCCCATCACTTTCCCCAGGAAAGGTTAGAAACACACATGTCTATTTTGCTGGGGGAAAAAAACCAGCTTTCGTTAGGTTTACAAAGACGTTCTCTGTTCAGAAAAGCAACTCCAGAAATATCCTGACTGTCTTCCCTGCCCTGAGTGTGGGCTGATGGTCAGTCAGGGTTAGGAGCAAGATGAGATTGGGAAGGACTTTCTTTCTCTTGTCCCCTTTCACAACTCACAGTTTAACACCCAACCCAGCTTGTTTAATGGCTTATGGATCCTCAGGTAGACAGTGGACACTGAGTGCTACATGGCTCCCTGGCATTCCATATAACTGACTATCTTCACAGTCCAATGGTGGCTCAGTAAGGCACCTATTCCTCTTGATTCGTGGACATGAAAATTTGAGGCTCAAAAAGTTGGGTGACCTCCCACCCTTCATAATGAATAATAGCAAATGATAGGCCTTTAGCAGAAAGTCCTTTCCCATGCTAGGACCCAGGACCAGAGCTCATGATTCCTTTTAAGCATTTGGGATAACAGGGGTAAAAGGTCTTGCTAACAATTAAGGAGGCCTGCAGGGTGGGCAGGGGAGGGTTTGCACTGGCTAGTGGACAGACTATGATCTAGTGATTCCAAAATGGGGTTGACTATACCTTAAGTTAGTGCCAGGCCAGAGTTAACAATTTGCACACCTGCTTGGCTTGGCCACTTGTCAGAGAACTTAATTTTGAAAGCATTCTTGTCTGCCTGCCAGAGATAGATGCAGTCTCAAGGCTTTATTCCTGCATGTTCTTTGCCACCGTGGGAATGGGTTTCCTCTGGTGTTGGTACTGGACTGCTTCTGCACATTAACCCTGTAACTATCCCTTTCTGAATGATCTCGCTGGTTGGTTTTGCTCTTTGAGGACTGTTCTCTGAGGCCCAAGTAGTCCACCTAGTACTGAACTGGATCCTTGTCCCTGATAGGTTAGGGTGACAAGATGTCAGCCACTTTGCATTGAGTGGTAGCCAAGACAGACCTGCCACACACAGCCAGGCAGTTGAAACCACAAAGTCAGTTCTGGAAACCTCAGTAGGCCTGTAAGAAGCCCCACCTGAGAGGAGCAGCAGCTCTGAGCTTTGAATTTACTCGTGAGACTTCAGAGCCTTTGAGTTCTTAGACAGTTCTTAGGCCCATGTCTGTGGGAAAGCTGTGGTCCTTACAACACTGTTAGTAACTAACAGAAAATAACCCCATCTCCTGGGAACCCTGGCCCCTCCATCTTCCCGTGTGAGATCTACACCTGTCAGTTCCACCTGAGTGAAGCAGTTTCTGTGACATCTGTTACTTCAGAAACACCAGCTTAGCAACAGAGAACCAGTTAGTTATACAGAAGTTGCCCAAGCCCGTGGTCTCACAGCATCTCTTGGTGTCCATGTCAAGCAGCTATAGCAAGTGCCTCCTATTTTTTATGCTGGCTACTCTGCTTGGAACCCTACAAACCCATATCATGCATGCCAGACTGGCCTGGCACAACCCTCCTCCTATTCTGGGGCCTGAAGTCCTCTAGCCAGATATAGTGCTTTCAGACCAAGAAGAAGCAATAGCCCCGAGGGCTGTGGCTATCCAGATCTTCCTGCAGCAGTCTAGTTGTGCAAGACACCTTGGCTGCACTTCAGCAGCTGCTTAGCTTAACTGCTCTCACAGTCTGCCTCCTTCCCTAGGCCTCTGTAGGCCAGCAGGCTAACCCACACCAGTCTTCTAACAGTTCTGAGCATGGAGGCAGAGCGCCCAGAAGCCCTCCTAAATCCTGGCTGCCTGCCCTTGGCCTCTTAACTTCCTTGAGGAAAAGCCCTCTCAAGGTAGATTGTAGTGATCCCTGAAAAGAGAATTTCCTGGGAGGAACCTTTATCACGTCCCCTTAGCTCCTCACCACTCTTTCAGAACAAGTCATGCCAGCCCTCATTCTGAGGGAGTAAGGTGTGTCCCTAGGAGAGCAGGCCTCAGGTTTGGTGAGAAAGTTGGTCCTCCCAGCAGGTTTAAATCGGCTCTCAGACCCCAGGGAGGCAGACCAAGCCTTTTGCCTAATCCCGTCACGGTGACTCCTCAGGCTATGGGGTGATCATGGGTTTTTCTCTTCAGCCATTACCTTGGGGTTTTGCTGCTTTAAATCTTTAGATAACTTTGATTTATCATGATTTGAATTTTAAAAGCAGTCTTTTTCTGTTCATTCATTTCCCAGCCTTGTTTTCTTTCAGGTCTTGCCCTCTCCACCCTCTGCTGTGTCACTGTGGCGTTCGCGCCATCTCCACCTGCTTCGCTTCCATCTCAGCTCCGTCGTCTCAGCCGCAGACCACCTGATGAGGCCGCTGGCCTTTCACATGAAATCAACTGCTTTGTTTTGTTTTGATTTTGATTCCTTTTAATGTTAGCAGAAACTGTTAATTCACGGGCCTTTATCTTGCTAAATTTTGAGCACCCCATGTGGGGCACAGTGTGTACGGAGGTGGTAGTTGATGTTTATTGTGTCTGACTCAGGGAGGTTACCACGGTACCATGCAGTATGAGTCCAGTGGTGGGGCAGGGCCAGTGCAGGCCCAGTGTGGAAGGATTCTGTTGCTGCTCCAGCCCACCATGAAGGGGGTACAAATGGAGCTCAAGTAGACTGAATCTGTACCCAAAGTTATATCAGTACTTTGTGAAGGGTGCCTCACATGCCAGCAGGAAGGCTAGCCCTGGAGCCCAGGGAGGTAGGCCAGGTGTGCAAGGTGACTACAGGACCCCCTACTGGACTTGAGACCTAGCCCACCTTGGAAACAGGGAGACTCTGGTTTAGCAGCTTCATGTCCTCTTTTGTAGGAGGTCCCAGGTAATTGAGAAATTTGAGGCCTTGGACATTGAAAAGGCAGAGCACATGGAAACCAACATGCTGATTATGACCACTCCATCAAGTGACACTCGTCAGGGCCGCAGTGAGAAACGGGCCATCCCTAGAAAGCGGGTGAGCTCCAGTGTGGGCTAAGTGGGGCCTTTGGCAGCATGGCTTGGGTCTGGGGAACACACTGTCCTACATGCTCTGAGTCCTATACTTTACCAGGGACATATTTCTTCTGGGCCTCCACTCTTCGTTCTCCTCCAGTTAGCCTCTTGAGCACCAGCCTGACTTCCACATCTCTCCCTCCTGCAGCATCAGCCTTCTGTGCCACAGGATGCTTCAGTGAGTTTTAGATCCCAGGTGTAACTAGCACAGTTTCTTCCCACTGAGGCCACAGGAACAAAGCCAAATATGACACCTTTCCTTGTTTTGTTTTTGGAATGACAAGTGTACCCTCATTCTCTGCTTGGCCCACAAGGTCCATCAGACCTCAGCAGTCCTCCTCCTCCCAGACTCCTCCAGCCTCTTGCCCACCTGCCTCTTCTGTGGCCTGCTGTACCCAAGTCCTTCTTTCCAGTTTCTTTGTTGCTTACGAAATGCCTGCTCTCTTCTTCTGTAACCTGAGAAGCTGCAAAATTGGGTAGGGCCAGGACAATGATGACCAGAAAAGGCTGCTCCACTGACCCAAGTATGCCAGGACATGGGTCATCCCAGAATCTGCTGTGGGGCCTAGACAGAGCACTGCCCCGCTCAAGGAGGGATGAACTACCCAACATGTTGCCCCTATGCCTACCCAAACTGTCCTGGGCCATACTGATGGGTGGCTGCTCTCTGCCACAGGACTTTGCCAGTGAAGCCCCCACAGCTCCTCTCTCAGATGCTTGTCCCCTGTCTCCACACCGAAGAGCCAAGTCATTGGACAGGAGGTCCACAGAATCCTCCATGACGGTGAGCCCAGGCTTCGTGCCAAGTTCTCTGGAGATCTGTGCCACTATCACTGCTGCTTCTGGCCGCTCTGGGCCACTGTCCATTTATGTCTATATGTCCACACCGGTCCTCCCTCTGTACCACCCTCATGCCTGTGAGTGCCCCCACTGGTCTGCAACCCATTGGAAACTGACCATTCTTCCCCTCCTGGGCCCAACAGGACTGGGGGCCATGTGGCACCCTGAATAGCACATGGAAGTGTCTGTGCACAGGAGGCTGCTGGGCCAATGCAGGTGTAAAGCCCAAACTTGACTTCTGCTGTCCTGTTTTTGGTGTTTGTTTTTGTTGGCACTTTGGAACAGGATCAACACTGTACTGACAATTTGTCCCATTTGAGAGTATGTACAGGAATGAAGCTGCAGACAAAGTTCGGCCTGGTTTCTCAACAGTCTACAGCCTCCCCGGAGACAAGGCACACTCACCAGCTCTCATTCCCCAGGCAGAGCAGTTTCTCTGTCAACTCAGCTGGTAGCCACTTTTCCTGGAAACTACCAGAGGTCCAGGGAGAAAAGACCCACAGGGACCAACCTCCTCCATTCCCTGAGACAGGCACAACAGCAGTGACAACCACAGCAGAAAGTTTAAGAGTCTCTCATAGATCTGCAGCTCAGCAGGGGAAGCCAGAAAGACAGTGAGCAGACCTGCATCCCAAGTCTCATGAAGCAGCAACAACTGTGCACATCAAAAAAGGAATCTCCTTTTGTACAGGTCTCTGTGCTGGGGCATCCTAAAATGTCTCCATTTCTGTTGATACTTCAAACAATTCTTGTAGAAGGAAGTCTTATGAAGCATGGGTTACAGCAAGGTTCCACAGAGGGATGCCTCATCTACCATGGTCTGTTGGGGCAAGGCAGGAGTCTACTATGGCCTCTCCACAATGGAGCAGGAACTCCCAGGATGCCTGTCCTTATTGTTGTCATTTCTCTGGATCACTCCCTGTCCTTGGAGTAGTAAGAGACATCAAAGCCAGTTTCTGATCAGGACAGCTGTGGAAGACCTAAGTGCTGGGGATCACAGAAGGGGTGGCTGGGGTCTTCAAAGCCTTGCCTTCTAGGTATACTATGTAGCAGATGAGATACTATATACCAGTCCCCAGCAGAATGCAGGCTGCTCCTAAGTAGAGCCAGCACCCACTCAGGTCTGCTGATAGTCCCTGATCTACCTTCCTGTATAGGGAATAAGACTGAACTTCCTCCTGGTAGAAGAGCAGCCTGAAAGTTGGACAAGGTTGCTGCTACTGCTTTCTCCACCCCAGGCATGGTCTGCCTCTCAGGCTTCTGGCCTTCAGTCCTTCTGCAGCCTCCGCGGGAGCTTTTGGATTCCCCTTTCAGCTGTTAACTGCAGGTGTCCCCCTGTACATTCGGTGCCTGGGAACTCTCCATTGGGGCCTGTTCTGTGCCCCAAGGCAGGAAGCACACAAGCCATGGATAAACTGGAATAGAGATCTCAGAGCAACCAGGCAGCCTGTGTTCCTGTGCCTAAGTTAAATGAGGCTGTACTCTCTCTCCTTGTCCCTCAACTCCCTCCTCAGGGACATATGCCTCTGGGTAGCAATGTTGGGGCAAAAGAGTGGGCAGGCTTATCTGGTAGGTGGTAAAAACTGTTTCTGGTGCTGCTTCATCTAGATGAAAACAACCCGGTTGGACATGGTTTGTCCATCACTGGGGACCGATGGTGGTTTCCCTTGAGCTGTTCTTTTTTCTTCCTCAGCCTGACCTACTGAATTTCAAGAAAGGCTGGCTAACCAAGCAGTATGAGGATGGCCAGGTGAGTGAGTGTGTGTGTGTGTGTGTGTGTGTGTAAGTGCTGAGGCCTGGAGGACTGGGGAACAGGTGTACATCCCAGCTTGTCTTGTCCCTGGCAGGGTCTTTGAGCCTTGATTCATGTCCTTGGCCTACCGTCATCCTACAGTACTAGCTCCTAAAAGTTCTTAAGAATCTAGATTTCCCCAGAGGCAAGAACAACCAGCGTATGGCTATGAGCTAGCTTGAGTATCCATTCAAGGCAGCCTTATGGGCAATCACATAGGGCTGCAAAATCCTTGTGTTTGAAAAAACCAGCTCAGTTTTAGGGGTGCCATTAGTCCCTGAGAATTGTGAATATTATCAAGTCCAAACAAGAAGAGTCATTTGCAAGTCCCACTTAGATCTGGAGCATATTGGGTCCTTGCCTTAGAGGCCCATAAAAACCCGTCTACTATCTTAGCTCCTTTTTGCCTTTGGAGACTATGCCAAAGCATCCCCTCTTTCTCCTTCTTCCACCATATCAAATGCCCTTGGCCTTGCCTGAAGACTCAAGTTCCCTTCCTCAGAGTGAAGATTGGGACTTTAGCAGGTTAGTTTGTACCTGCTGACATAGTGGGGCTCACACATCTGGTCTATCAGCCAAGTGGTTGTGCCTCTCAGCACCCTTTTCACAGCCACCTTTCTGTGTGATAGACCCAGCAGAACTGTCTGCAGCCTCTGAAGTTAGGATGAAGGACTGCAAAGCACCAGTCACCTACTACACCCTGGGTTCAAAGCTGGCCAAGGCCCACAATTCTCCACTGCCTCATTGCTGGAGTGCATCTTAACCAGGGCCTTCCTGAGGTCATGAGTGCATGGCTGCCTGCCAGAAAAGTCTTCTGTTTGTTGCCTGCTTTACCTGTGTTCTCCAGAGTGCCTTGATTTACCTGGGGTCAAGGAGGGGCATCAGGTATGTTGCAGAATAGTTGGATGTTTATTTTTCTCTCCTTTAGTGGAAGAAACACTGGTTTGTCCTGGCTGATCAGAGCCTGAGATACTACAGGGATTCCGTGGCTGAGGAGGTGAGAAAACTGCAAGGCAAAACTGGTTTCTAAACGTACAGGGCTAAAATGTATCTGAAAAGGTGGCCTATTGCCTCGGGTGTCAGAGTCTCAGTGCACAGAGTTGATCCAGCTTTGATAGCAGAAGTGTTTCCCATTGCAGGCATTGTGGGCTTCCCCTGAGGCCTTGAATTGGTTTTCTTAGTGTAGTGGCTTTTGGTCAATCTCTTTTCTGTATTCTGTCAAGAACAATGAAGTGGGACTGGAGTGATGGCTCAGCTGCTAGGAGAATTTGTTTTTGGGTTGGTTTTCAGCACCCACACAGTGGGTCACAACCATCTGTAACTCCACTTTTGCCTTCTGACCTTCACAGGCTTCAGGTGCACATGTTATACACTGGCATACACACATGCAAAAAAATACTCATACAAATAAATCCAAAGAATAAATAACTAAAACAATTAAATTAGTACTCAGGGTGAACTCAGATCTAAAGAGTTGTGGTGAATTCAGTCACTGGACAAATTAACTTAGATCTTGTTCTACCTTGTTGTGGTAGAGAAACTTACATTAAAAATATTTTCTGTGTGTGTTAGGGCGTAGGGGAGAACACTGTGCCATGGGACATTAGTGGATGCCATAGGACAACTTGTGGGAGTCAGTTCTCTCATTCTACCTTGTTGGTCCTAGGGATGGACTTGGCAGCAGGCGCTTTTATCTGATGAGTCATTTCCCTACCACCCCTAGAACAACAACTAGAAGGGGTGCTTTTCTTCACCTACCAAAAAGTCTTTTGAACAACCTGACAAATCTGTGTTCTGATTTTTCCCTGCTAACTTCATCTGGCATCCTTCAGAATCACCCATCCATCTTCAAGAATCTCACATTTGCCATTCTATGCTTGTATAATAGAAAAAGGAAAAGAATCTCTTGGGCTGGTTTGTGTATTTAAATTCTTGTCATTAGCCTCCATGGCCTAAGGAGGAAGGCTGTTGGTGAGCCAAGCAGATCCAGATTGTAGACATGGTAAGCTTTGAGCAAAGGGTAACTAGTACTCCAAACTGGATGGTTTGGGGTGGGGGGTGGTTTGGTTTGGTTTGGTTTTTCGAGACAGGGTTTCTCTGGGAAGTCCTGACTGTCCTCACTGTAGAACAGACTGGCTTAGAACTCACAGAGATCCGCCTGACTCTGCCTTCCAAGTGGTGGGATTAAAGGTGTGCGCCACTGCCTGGCTTAAAACTTTATGTTGTCAGAGGCTGCTTGTTCGTTTCCCTGCCACCCAGACTCTAGAAATAATCACACAGAAATCTGTATTAATTGCAATATTGTTTGGCCAATAGCTTAAGCATCTTTCTAGCTAGCTGTTATATTTTAAATTAACACATTCCTATTATTTTATATTTTACCACAAGGGTCATGGCCTATCGGCAAGGTTCCAACTAGCAGCTTGCATCTTCTCCTCTGGCAGCTCCATGGCCTCTCATTGACTCTGCCTACTCTCTCCTCTTTCTGCTAGGAACTTCCACCTTGCCCTATTCTGCTAAGCCACTGGCCAAAACAGCTTCATTCATTAACCAATAAAAGCAAAGCATAGACAGAAGGACTTCCCACACCAACTTTGTTTTTATTGTGCACAGATGTGCTGCAGCATGGATAATAGAGGTCAACTTGTAGGATTTAGTTCTGTCCTAACAAGTAGATTCAGGCCTTGAACCCAGGTCATCAGGCTTGGTCCATAAGCACCTTTACCTGCCGAGAGTCAGTACTGTGCTACTAACAGAACTGTGTTGACATAACACTGATTACACAGAAGCAGAATTACATAAAACAACCAATGCCTTGGCAATAGGCCAAAGTCAAATTGTACCAACAGTCAGTGGGCCTGGCCTGTATTATTACTTTACAGTCAGTGATGTTTAAAAACAACAAAATAGGCCATTTATTTGTGTATTTATTTATGACTTTATATATAAGTATATATTTGGGTTTGTTGTTAGTTTTTTGTTTTGTATTTGTTTTGATTTTTTGGGACAGGGTTTCTCTGTATAACTATCCTAGCTGTTCTGGAACTCGCTTTGTAGACCAAGCTGGCCTTGAACTCACAGAGATCCACTTGCCTCTGCCTCCCAAATGCTGGGATTAAAGGCATGTGCCACCACCACCCAGCTATATTTGGTTTTTTACATTTTTATTATTTTATTTTTGGTTTTTCAAGACAGGGTTCTCTGTGTATAGTCCTGGCTATCCTGGAACTCGCTCTGTAGACCAGGCTGATCTGGAACTCACAGAGATCCTCCTGCCTCTGCCTTCCAAGTGCTGGATTAAAGATGTGTGCTTGATATTTTTAAGTTGCAACCTTTGAATGCCTCATCTCTTTAGTATTCTTTTTTAACTTTTGTTATTACGTGTGTGGTGTGTGTGTATGTGTGATCTGTGTGGGGGTACACACATGCCATAGCTCTCTTGTAGACATCATAGGATAACTGTGAATTGAGCTCTTTCGTGCTCTAAATCTGGGGATGGAACTTGGACCATCAGGCTTGTGTGGGAAGCACCTTTACTGAGCATCCCTTGCTATCCTGTTTTTATTGTTCTTTAAATGGGAAGTGTCTATAAGTCACTCAACTGCTTGTCAAACCTTACGGAAGCTTATCTGTACAATTAACCACTTATTTGTAGAAACAGCTGACAGATGAGCTCTGATCACTCGATTTTGAGGGTTTGGCAGGCATTTTCATGAAACTAAACCAGGAATTTATCCCTTCAAGGACAGTTTGTTGCCAATTATGAATAGAGTTTGAGCTTTCAACAAAAAACCAATTGAGCTGGAGAGATGGGTCAACAGTTAAGAGAACTTGCTGCTCTTGCAGAGGATTACATGAGGGTTCACAACTGCCTGTACCTATAGTTCCAAGGACTACATGAGGGTTCACAACTGCCTGTACCTGTAGTTCCAAGGGATCCAGTGCTACTTACTGGTGGGTACTACTCACCTATGGTGTAGTCTCTGCCACTCAAGACACTGATGCAGGGAGGTCACATGACCCAAGAATTTGAGACCAGCTTAGGCAGTGTACAGAGTCCCAGTATCAAGAAAAGAAAGTGAGAATTTTGGCAGGTTCATATTCATAATCTCAACAGCTTCTCTTTATCTGCAAGCTCTGCTGATGAAATAAGCAGTGATTTAACATTTTGCTTCTGCAGAATGAATTTTGAGGTTTCTGTCCTGCCCAGTTTCTGCAGTCGTTAAGTCCCAAAGAAACACACAGAGGTCTACATTAATCATAAACTGATTGGCCTAGTTGCTCAGGCTTCTTATTAACTCTTATAACTTCTATTAGCCCATAATTCTTGTCTGTGTCAACCACGTGGCTTGGTACCTTTTTCAGCAAGGCAGTCACATCTTGCTTGCTCTGTGTCTGGGTGATGACTGCAGAGAAACTATTTCCTCTTTCCAGAATTCTCATTGCTCCGCCTCTACTTCCTGCCTGGCTACTGGCCAATCAGTGTTTGTTTAAAATGCAAATGACAGGGTACAGACCATTGTCCCATAGCAATTTGAAAGCTATGCATAGCTTAATATTTTCTGTGACCAATATTTAATGTTACAGAACATGCTTGGCAAAAGAGATATTGAAAGGGTAGAACTGTGGATTTCAGTGTTAACAGCACAGAATATTCACTGATAGGACTGCAGATTCCACATTGCTGTTAAGCTTTGAGATGTGACTTCATCGTGAAAGACCAGCTAGTTCCTTGAAAATTCTTCCTTTCCCGTCTCTATTAGACCACTCTGTCCTCACTCATGCTAGCCAGAATAAACACAGAAAACTGAATGGAGGCGTACACTAGTCCAACATCCTCCCCAACATCAGGCATGTAGGAGACCTGCAGAGATGAACATTGCCACTCTAACCAGGGGTTCTTAGTTCATACTTTGATTTTTCAATCTTATTTTAATGTTAGCATGAAAGGGGTTTAATATGTAGCTCAAACTAACTTGAAGCGCACAGCCCTCCTCCCCAGCCTCCCAAGTGCTCAGATTGTGGATGTGGACTACCACCCTCAACTTTTATTAAGGTTTTCCTTAAGTGAATACATAATGCTTAAAATCTCTAATTTTGATACAGAAAATATCTATAGGTGAGTTCCACTCACACAAAAGTGTGTTTTAGCTTACTTTTTGCTATAATAAACACCATGGCCTACAGAAATTTAGGGAGGAGAGGGTTTATTATTATTTTTTTTTATTTCAGACACTTTTTTATTGTTATTAAAAAATTTT
>LOJH01014526.1:3111-27180 GCA_001685095.1 Ellobius talpinus
CTACTCTATACTCTAGACCCTGTGTTGGGGGTCTGTGTCACCTGAGACTTTGCTTGCTGGACTGGGCCAGGGATGGCTACTTTGATTGTGTCATCACGTGACCAGTTTTATTTGTTGATTTACCTAGACAGAGGCTCGTGTAGCCCAAATTGCCTTCAAGAATAGCCTTGAACTTAAAATCCTCCTCTTCATGTGGAAGCCATGCCTGAGAGCCCCACATGGGACGGGGATAGAACCCAGGGCTGCTAGGCAGCAGTTTGCCGGCTGAGCCACATTCCAGCATCCTCTCTTTTATACCACTTGTTTATTTAGTGTGTGTGTGTGTGTGTGTGTGCGCGCGCGCATGTATATATATGTGCGTGTGCACTTGCACGCATGTGTGTACTTGTGGGGGGGACGACAAGGTTTCATCATGTACTGTTGGCTGTCCTGGAATTTGCTCCGTAGACCAGACTGGCCTTTAAACTCTCAGAGCTCCGCCCACCTCTGTTTCCCTAGGGCTGGGATTAAAGAGCGCTCCACCACCGCCCTTTAAATACATATGTCTGGGTGGAGAGGTGGGTTAAGAGGGCTTTCTGTTGTGGAGGACCCAAGTTCAGTTCCCAGCTTGCAACCATCTGAAACTCTAGTTCTAGGTGCTCTAACACCCTCATCTGATCTCCTGGAGCACCAGCAGGCATGGATGTAGTACATGTATATACATACAGGCAAACACTTGTATGCATAAAATAAAAATGAAGAAAAAAGATTTATTTTGTGTGTTCATGTGTATGTATAGGCATGGACATACCAACATGCCGCTGTGCACACGTGGAGGTCGGAGGTCAGTCTGTAGGAATCCGTTCTCTCTACTTTGTGGATTTAGGGGATAGAACTCTGGTCTTCAGGCTTGGCAGGAAGTAGTAACTTGATCCGCTGAGCCTCCTTTCTACCTTTTTTAAGAAATAGGATCTTAACCAGGTGGTGGCGCACACCTTTAATCCCAGCACTCGGGAGGCAGAGGCAGGCAGATCTCTGTGAGTTTGAGGCCAGCCTGGTCTACAGAGTGAGTTTTAGGACAGGCTCCAAAGCTGCAGAGAAACCCTGTCTCAAAAAACAATAAGCAAACAAACAAAAAGAAATAGGATCTTACTCTGAAACTCCTGGAACTTGATATGTAACCCAGGCTGGCTTTGTACTCACATCGGTCCTCCTGCCTCAACCCAGTGTTGGGATCACAGGTGTGTGCTACCCTGCCCAGTTGTTTGATTTTTTTTTTAATTTTCATGCCTTTATTTTTGGAGACAGGGTTTCTCTGTGTAGCCCTGGCTGTCCTGGAACTTGCTTTCTAGACCAGGCTGGCCTCGAGGTCAGTGATCTACCTGCCTCTGCCTCCTGGGTCCTGTGGTCAAAGGCTACTGCTACCATGCTGTGTTTGTTAGATTTTATTGTGTTTGAACTTGTACCTGCTGGTGTTATTCCCACCGCAGCTGTTGTATGAGTAACAGGCAGGCTCCTGGGGTGGGAGGGACAGGATGGGAAGTTTCTGGGCCAGCGACTCCTCAGTGGGGTCCAGGATCATAAGGATCTGTGTTGCTGGAAGGTTCTGTCGCGTGTACAAGGGGAGGGCAGCGGTGGGGAAAGATACAGTGAGAATCTGGAGTCTCCACACTGTCACCTTTGATCCCCAGGGCATGGCCGGACTGATGATGACTGTGATCGAGCCAGACACCGGGAGGATCGGCTGCTAGGAACACGGCTGGACCGGGACCAGGAGAAGTTGCTCCGGTGAGGGCTTGGGGGACCTGATGGTGGGGTCAGGATGATAATAGACCTCTAAGTTTCACCACGGTCCTTGAGAGCCAAGCCACCTTGGGCAGATCCTCTGCTGTCCCTAGGCTCACCCTGTTTGCTCCTTGGGCTGTGTTGTCCCCCCCATTTCTGGGCCACCAGCTGTTCCCACACCTCTATTCCCTTTTGCAGAGAAAGCAAGGAGCTGGCTGATTTGGCCCGACTACACCCCACCAGCTGTGCTCCTAACGGTCTGAACCCCAACCTCATGGTGACTGGGGGCCCCACGCTGGCGGGCTCAGGTCGCTGGTCTGCTGACCCCGCAGCTCACTTGGCCGCGCACCCTTGGCTGCCTCGCTCAGGCAGCACATCCATGTGGCTTGCTGGACACCCTTATGGTGAGTATCTCTTCACGGGGTTTTTCTCCTCGAGGGAAGGCTGGGACCAGCTTAATCTCCCTCAGCTTCCCAGTAGAGGTGAGACAAACACTCCTGTCCCCAGTCAGCCCGCATTCTTCAGGGTTCTTTGGGATTCTCAGTGGAGATCAGAGACTATGGTGCTGTTGTGGGCTTGGAACCTCCTGACATTGATGTGAACTTGGGTTTCTTCCCCCAGGCCTGGGACCCCCCTCTCTACACCAGGGCATGGCTCCCGCCTTCCCACCTGGCTTAGGGAGCTCCTTGTCATCGGCTTACCAGTTCGTCAGGGATCCCCAGTCTGGCCAGTTAGTGGTTATCCCTAGCGATCACCTGCCTCATTTTGGTAAGTGACTCCTGTGTCACAGCCAGGTACTGGCCTCTCATGGGACTGGGACAGCTCTGCGTCTGGGGTGGGGACAAGGGGGCTCAAGAAAGCTGACTTCAGTCCTGTCCAGAGAACAGATCCTGGAAACTCGGTGAGATTCAGTTAGGGTCACCTGTGGGGCCTGGGTGTCTCTGTGTCTTCTGGGGCCCACTCTGCAGACCATGGATTGGGGTCCCCATGGTGGCTTTGGTACCATCCTGCAGGTTGGCTTGTTCCAACCGTGACCTTTGAGGACTTTCTATCTACTTGGGGATTTGGTTGAGGTGTGGGCATTTGTACATGGGGGGCAGTGTTCCAGGCCGGGGAAGCCAACAGGAGCCACGGCTCTGGTGTTGCCTGGCTGTCTGCACCAGACCTCGGCATCTCCCTCTAGAAATGGGTTGAGAGCCCACACAGGAGCTGGGGCCATGGGTGCAGCCCCCTGTTGTCTGTCTTCACAGCTGAGCTGATGGAGCGAGCGGCAGTGCCTCCTCTCTGGCCAGCCCTGTACCCGCCGGGCCGTAGCCCCCTGCACCACGCCCAGCAGCTGCAGCTCTTCTCCCAGCAGCACTTTCTGCGGCAGCAAGAGCTGTTGTACCTGCAACAACAGGCAGCCCAGGCCCTGGAGCTTCAGCGGAGTGCACAGCTGGTGGTGAGTCCTGGTCCTGCAGTGGGAGAAGAGAGTGATGGTCAGGGAGGGCTGCCTGGAGGAGGCAGCATCCGAACAGAGGATCAGAGGGAAGATCAGACAGGAAAGCTAGGGTGTGGTAGATGGCACCTGCTAGGGACAGGACCCAGTGAGCAGTGCAAAAAACATGACAGAGGTGACCTGTGTATCAGAGATGCTTCAACTGGATACCCAAGGGATCTCAGAGGGATCTCTCCTGCCTCTCTGTCTCCAGGCAGGAGCTGCTATGGAGTAATCAGTTGGGTAGTCACACAGAGATTTTTCAGGCTCTGTGTTCTCCAGTTAGGGACTTAACCTCTCTGGTCTTGAAGTTTCTGCTTCCGGGAAACGGGAATCCTAGTAATGGCTAGTTACTTAGTTCTTAGGTAGCAGGCGGCTGTGGGAGTATGTCTGGGGTACTGCCAGGCCCCTGTGAGTTCTGGCTGTTGGAGAGCTAGGTTTTCCTTTTGCTGTCAGTACCTCAGTGTTGCTTGGCTAAGGCAGCTCAGTGCTGAGCAGGTCAGCACCCCATGAGAGCCCAGTGCAAGGTGCTGGGGTCTGGGTGCTTGGGGCTCTCACTTCAGCTGTGAGGGGCCCAACTGGGCCAGAGTCCTGGTGTCAAGGGTTTTAGGCTGTGGACCTTCCTTGTAATAGCCAAGGCTCTGTGCCCTGCCCTCCAGCCCACTGAGTTCCATAGAATGCCCTGTTTATTATACGCGAGACACAGTGGAAGGTCTGTGGTGTACTGCCTTGGGACAGGGAGGCCTGGGTGGCCTGGACCTTGGATCTTGCCTGATAGTCTCTGGAGCAGGAGTCTCCAGGGACTGGGCAGGTGATGATGGCTCCTGCCGTGCTGACCCTACCCCTTGTTGCATTCCCCAGCAGGAGCGATTGAAAGCCCAGGAGCATCGAACTGAGATGGAGGAGAAGGTGAACAAGAGGAGCCTGGAGACCTCGGGCAAGGCCGGCCTGAGTGCTGCTGGCCCAGGGCTGCTGCCTCGCAAGCCCACTGCCGGCTCCACAGGCACCCACGGCAAGGCTGTGAGCCCACCCCCGTCTCCCCGAGCCTCCCCCGTGACCTCTCTGAAGGCCAAGGTTATCCAGAAGGTCGAGGATGTATCTAAGCCGCCGGCCTACACCTACCCCGTCACACCTAGCTCGCACCCCAGCAGCCCACCGCCCGCCTCCCCACCACCTACCCCTGGTCTCACCCGCAAAGAAGAGGCTCCCGAGAACGTGGTGGAGAAGAAAGACCTGGAGGTGGAGAAGGAGACGCCCAGCCCCTTCCAGGCCCTTTTCACAGGTGGGCGTGAAAGCAGGACAGGGGCCACCTGGCTGTGGGACACCAAGTTTGAGTGTTCCCTGGCGGCCTGGTTCAGTCCCTCTTCTTGTTTGTTCGCTGTGCATTCATTCACACTGGCTCGCTAATTCATTCATTCATTCATTCATTCACTCACACACTCATTCTCTGGCCGAGCACTCTGTATATCCCACTGTCTAACTCTGGAATGAGAATGTAGCTGAGATTTCTTCCCAGTCCCTTGTTAGCATAGAGGTGGCGGGACGGGGGACACAGCCCTGATAGCCTCCATGCAGGAGGGATGCTCAGAGCACAGCGCAAAGCCAGACTGCCAGACTTGTTAATCCTGTGTGCAGTCACTGCTGAGACTCCCTGGGAACACTCAGAGGTTCCCATCTGGGCAGCCTCTTTGACCCCACACACATGCGGTCCCAGTGTCCTGTGTCCATCAGGACTGGCTGCAGGTGGCTCTGGGCTCTGAGGTATGTGTCCTCTTCTCTGGGGGCAGTGAAGATCGTGAGCTTGTACTTAGGAGGATTTGGGTTTTGAGTCAGAATCCTGTCGTAGTGCCGTGTTGGTTTGGGCAGGAGGTTGGCCTTCTCTGGGGCCCTTTGGTGTAATGCTGATGCTAAGGAGTAAGCGTATGCCTAGCCTCGAGCATACTCTCTGGTAAACTGTTGTGGTGTTGTGTGCTGTTGGGCATTGCCCAGGCCTGAGGTCAGGCCTGATGCAGCCACAATCATCCCACTCCATCCTGCCTCTTAGGATAAAACTGTATTACCATGAGGGATTTTGCTCTGTTTCGACATAGTGTCTCAATGTATAGCCGCGGATGCCCCTGAACTCACAGAGGTCTGTGGACTTCTGCCTCCCAAATTCTGAGATTAAAGGCTTGCGCCACCACACCCAGCTACTATGAGTTTTTTTGAGTGCATGCTGTATCGGGGTGATACACAGTCCAGGCTGACTGACAGACCTTCATAGACCTTGTTTAAGAATTTGATTCTGGTTCAGTCCCGATTCATCTTTACGACTATAAGGCCGTTGAGGACAAGATGGTGGGTTTCAGGCCCAGCAGGGGCCGGTGTTCCCCACCCTGCAGCTGGTCCAGTAGGCGCAGTTGGTTCTAGGTTGTGTCTTTTGTCGCAGGTTGTAAGGCTAGGTCAGAGCCCTGGGGAGCCCCTTCTCTGACTTCTTCTGTCCTTGGCAGATATCCCACCCAGGTACCCGTTCCAAGCCCTGCCACCACACTATGGGAGACCCTACCCTTTCCTGCTGCAGCCCACTGCGGCTGCTGATGCCGATGGCCTCGCCCCGGATGTGCCACTCCCGGCTGATGGGCCAGAGCGCCTGGCCCTGTCTCCTGAAGACAAGCCCATCTGCCTGTCACCTTCCAAGATCCCAGAGCCACCACGGGACAGCCCAGAGGAGCAGCCGCTGGTCGACCGTGAGGTGAAGGCTGAGGTTGAGGATGTTGAAGAGGGTCCCACGGAGCTGCCTCCCCTCGAGTCACCGTTGGCTCTGCCTGTCCCAGAGACCATGGTGGCTGTAAGCCCTGCAGGTGGCTGTGGAGGTGGCCTGCTGGAGGCCCAGGCATTGAGCACAGCGGGCCAGGGCTGCCGGGAGCCCTCTGAAGCCTCGGACTTTGCACAAGTGGCTGAACCACAGCTAGAACTACCGGGTAGGACGGAGCCCCGCATGGCTGCCCTGGAGCTGGGGACACAGTTGACACCGGAACCACTGGTGGAGACTAAGGAAGAGCCAGTGGAGGTGCCCCTGGACATGCCAATGGAAGGGCCCATGGCAGAGGCAGAACCTGAGGACAGCCTGCCCCAGGCATCCCTGACTGAGCCTCAGCCTAGCCTGGAGCTCTCTGACTGTGACTTGCCTGTTCCAGAGGGCCAGTGTCTGAACCTGGAAGCCCAGGAGACTGCATCTGCCCTGGGCAGCACTTGCTATCTAGAGGAGAGCTGCTCTGAATCACTCCCGCCAGGCCTGGAGGACCCACTGGCTGGCATGAATGCGCTGGCAGCTGCAGCCGAGCTGCCTCAGGCCAGGCCTCTGCCCTCTCTGGGTGCTGGGGTCCCAGCTGGGGAGAAGGTGGACACTGCCCCCAACCTAGGCCTGGAACACAGCTTCTTGCAGGGCATCACCCTGCTGAGTGAGATAGCCGAGCTGGAGCTGGACCGGAGGGGCCAGGAGGTCGCAGGTAAGCCCTGGGTTGAAGGTTTCTGGGATTCTTCTGAATATTGGTAAAAGCCAGTGGTGGTGGTCCACACCTGTAATCTCAGCATTCCTGAACCTAAGGTGGGTCTCTCTTTGTGGTTCTAGGCTAGCCTGGTGTACACAGCAAGGTCCAGGTCAGCCTGGGCTACAGAGTAGATTTTATAAGTTTAGGTTGTTTCTTTTCTTAAAAATTTTTAAGGCTCCCAGAATATGTCTTATTCACTTTCTGTTCGTTTGTCTGTTTTTGCTTTTTTTAATTTTAAAATCAGACTTGGTGGAACAGGCTGTCATCCCAGTTACATGGGTGGCTGAGGCAGGAAAATTGTGAGTTTAAGGCCAGCTCAGGCTAGAGAGAATACAAGGCCAGCCTAGGCAATTCATTGAGACCCTGATCTCATGATAAAAAGTAAAAAGAGGGCTAAGAATTATCTCAGTGGTAGAGCCCCTGCGTAGAATCCCCCAGTGAAGGGTTGGGGTGGGGCTCAGAGGTAGAGCCCCTGCCTAGAATCCCCAGTGAGGGGGCTGGGGTGTGGCTCAGTGGTAGAGCCCCTGCCTAGAATCCCCAGTGAGGGGCTNNGGGTGTGGCTCAGTGGTAGAGCCCCTGCCTAGAATCCCCAGTGAGGGGCTGGGGTGTGGTTTAGTGGTAGAGTGCTTGCTCTAGCCATGGGTTCCATCTCTAGTATTAAATTGCATATAGGAGGAGTGAGAAAACATAGCTGTTTTGATGGACGTAAGCCTCCAGTTCTGTCTCCTTCCCCTGGTATTGTATGAATACGTGCAGGAGTTTTTTAGACGTTAGATTGGCTTGGAGAGGTTTGGTCAGGGTGGTGGGTGCGTTGTGTCGGTGGGTAAAGGCACCTACCACCAAGCCTTGATGGTCTTGAGCCCAGACCTACATAGCAGAGATAATAGATTCCCAAAAGTTGTCCTCTGAGCGCCACATGTGTGCTGCAGCATGCGCGTGTGCATGGGTGTGTGTGACACACAATGTACACACAAGTAAATCAGTGCAATGCAATAAAGGGAATGTAGCTTGCTTGGTAGAGGGCTTGCTCAGCATGCATGACGTACCAGATGTTCCATCCTCAGCCCTGCTTAAACCAGGCATGTACTCCGAACACATGAAGAGACAGAGGCAAGAGGATTCAGACTTTAAGGTCATCTTCGGCTACATACTGAATTTGAGGCTCAGCTTGGATGCTGTGTTAGACCCTGTCTCTGTCCCCCTCCCTCACCCCCCCAAAAAAGGGGCAGAATTTATTTGCTCCTGGAACCAGAGTTTGAGCAATGATGAAGTAGCATTAGATACAGCTGAATCTGGGTTCTTAAGTCATCTTGAGATTTTTTTTTCCCTGTGCATCCCCAAATTGGTTCTTCCCTTTTCTGCCTCTCTCTTCTTCCCTGTTCTACTTTTCTCTCTGTTGACCTCATTTTGCCAGGCTCCCTCCTCTCACTGGTGCCTCCAGTAATTCCTCCCGTGCCTGTGGGCCTGCTCAGCTACCCAGAACCCTAGTAAGAACTCAGACTCTGCCCACTGGAGTTCATGCCTTTCTTTTGCAGTACAAGAGCCTGCAGCTGGGACCTGGGGAGCCGGCTCAAGGGTAAAGCATTTGTCACATAAGTGCGAGGACCTGAGTTCAAATCCCAGAACCCATAGAAACCCAGTTACAGAAGTATGCATTCCTTTGTTGCTACAACAAAATTGGAGGTAGAGCTTAGGGTCCTTGAGTTCAGTGACCTTTGGCCCTGTTATACACATGAGAACAAAAAACCCTTTTTTAAACAAGGAGGGAGGCAAGGATTGACACCCAACTTGGTCTCTGAACCTCTCGTGTACTGTGGGAATGCATGGAGTGCACTCCCATATGAATTCACTCACACACACACACCGGGCTAAACACATAAAATAATAATAAAAAAATAGTCGTACATGGTGGTAGACACACTCAAGTGGCAGAGGCAGGTTAGATCTCTAGGAGTCCTAGCCCAGCCTGGTCTACATAGTGAGATCCAGGTCAGCTAAAGTTATATGTCTCAAAATAAAAACAAAATTGAAAAGTTTATAATTATATATAAATAAAAATTTGAGGGGGGAAATGAAATAAAAACCGAAACCACTGATTTTCCCTTAGAGGTGAGAGATTTTTGTGCCGTATGGGATGTGGGCAGCAGCAGGCCTGGTGGTTGTCACCGGTTCAGGAGAGCACTGCTGCCATCTAGTGGGGAAATGCAGGGCGACTTCTCTAATCAGCCAACATGACATGGGACAGCTCCCATCCAGCCTGCATTGGGAACTGGTTACTATATAAGTACCGGGATTATTCACGCTCACTCTTTTGGCCTTCAGACGTGGGTGATTGTGTGATTTTTCTCAAGCATGCTTGAATGCTACACCAAAATTGATTAGCTTTAAGATCCAAGAGAAAATGTCAGTTTGACAAGGGGTCCGTGAGTAAGGTGCTTGCTGCTAAGTGAGGACCTGAATTCCAGTCCCTAGAACTGAGGCTGGAAAGAGAACCAGTTTCATACCTAATGTGTAGATGTAGCACATTCTCTTTTCCTCCATCTCTCTCTTTCTCTCTCACTCTCTCTCTCTCACACACACACAGAGTAAAATAAAGCAAAATTAAAATAGCCAGGCATGGTGTTGCACATCTAATTCTAACACTTGGGAGGCTGAGGCAGGAGGATTGTGAGTTTGAGGCAGGCTAGCCACAGCCACCAGACATGGTCTCCTGTAGCTCAGGTTGCCCTCAAACTCCTTCTGTAACCAAGGATGACCTTGAACTCCTGAACCCATTGTCACTACTGCCTAGGTACTGGGATTATTGTGCAGGAATATGCCTGCTTACGTCATGCTGGGGATTGAACCTAGGGTTCTGTGCATTCTAGGAAGAACTGCATCGACCTCGTCAACACCCCCAGCCCTCCATTGTGTTTTAATATTTATACAGGAGGCTGGGTGTGTTAGGAATGTTAGAACATGACAATACAGTCCTGGAACTCTGGCACAATGTGTCACATCCTTGCTCAGAGGAGACTGTGTCGAGGGGCGAGGGAGTCTTTTAAAATACATTCTTTTGTGTGCATGTGTGCATTTCTGATGTGTGTGCTAGCGTTGATGTGCATACGCCACGGCATGTGTGTGGAGGTCTGAGAACAGCCTCTGGTGTCCGTGTTCCCTTTATACCTGTTTACCACAGGATGTGCCAGGCTAGCTGGTTCTCTGAGTTTCTGGGGGAATTTTCCTGTTAACTCCTGTCTCACTGGAGCTATAGGCGTGTATTCCTGTGCTGGGATGTACATGCATTCTGGGCATTTGAGCTCAGTGCCTCATAGTTGCCCAGTAAGCATTTCCTCAGCCATTTCCCTGGTCCAGTTTGTTATCTCTCTCTCTCTCTCTCTCTCTCTCTCTCTCTCTCTCTCTCTCTCTCGTTTGTTTTTTTTTCTGAGACAGGGTTTCACTGTGTACTCTTTCTTGGCTGGCCTGGAACTCACTATGTAGACCAGGCTGGCCCCAAACGTCTAGAGACCCACCTGCTTCTGCCTCCCAAATGCTGAGATGAAAGGTGTGTGTCCATGCCTGGCCTTTTAAAAATGTCTATATATTATTTTTAAGTGTGTATGTGTGCATGTGAGTGCAAGCGCAGAGGGCTTGGGTCCCCTGGAGCTGGAGTTACAGGTGGCTGTGAGCTGTGGAGCATGGGTGATGGGAACTGAACTCAGCCCCTGAGCAAGAGCAGCAAACCCCTTACCTTATCAGCTTTGCCTTTTTTTAGTATGCTTCCCCCCATTTTTTGTTTGTTTGTTTGTTTTCGTTTGTTTTTTGTTTGGAAGGCGGGAGTAGTCTCTCTGGGGCCTGAGCTCAGTCCTTTTGCCAAAAGCCGTCGAATGCTGGGGTAACAGGTGCGAACCTGGTTCCCCAGACCTGTTTTCTGATGTGGGAAACAGCACATTCGCCAATGAGAAAATTAAGTAGAAATGTGGGATGGGTACCAATCATCCTGGGAAGGAGCCTCTGCCAGCCTGTGGTCACTCCAGGGTATTCTGGCCTTTCACAACACACCGCAGGGACAAAGCCATTCCATGTTCTAGGTCCAAGCGTCCTCCTGTGTTTGACAATGTCCTGCATCCTAGTATGGCTTCAGTTCAGTAGATCACAGTGCGTGTGGCCATGTGGCCACAGTTGAAGCAGAGCTGACTGCAGTTTCTGGGAGTTTGGTCTGGCTGCAGGATGGCTGGCCGGGTGGGTGCAGCCACCTCCCCAGGGGTCCAGGTCCCAGTACTGACTCACTTGTCCCTCTCGCTTCCCCAGGTGCAGAGCCAAACCTGGCTGTGCGACCCTCGCTGGAGAGCCTGCTGGCGGCTAGCAGCCACATGCTGAAGGAGGTGCTAGACAGCCCCTTCTCGGACCCACTCAAGAACTTGCGGCTTCCGCGTGAATTGAGCTCCAACAAGAAATACAGCTGGATGCAAAAGAAGGAAGAAAGGGTGAGGCCTGATGACCTCCATTTCTCCTGCGGCCGGCCGGAGAGGCTGAAGCTGGTGGGCGGGAGTCCTGCTGGCCATCCTTCACCGTGTGGCCCACAGTGGGCCATTTCCCCTCTTGTGGCCTCCATATTCTCGCACTGTGTCAGGCATGTCCCTTGGGCTCACTATGGTGCATTGGAATGGAAGCAGACTGGCAGTGGGGTCTGGGCTGCCCTTTGTTGCCTGTGTGGTCTTGGGTAGCTGCCATCCACTGCAAGCCCATATGTGTAAATAACACACTTGTCCTCACTAAACCATGACTTAGGGTGTATTCACTTAAGTGTGGCTACCACCTGGCCAAGTTGGCATGAGAGGGTCCTGAATGTAGAGAAGAGGCGGGTCCCCCAGAAAGTAGGGAATGGGGGTGGAGTCACCTGGCTTGATAGTTTGTGTCTGTAACCCCAGCAGTTGCAAGGCTGAGACAGGAGGATTGCTGAGAGGTCCAGGCCAGGCTAGGCTACTTAGTGGGTTTGAGCCCAGCACCACGTAAACTAGACATGATTGTGCTTGCTTGTGATCTCAGTACTCAAGAAGATGAAAAGGCCAAGGTCATCCTTGGTTACGTGCTGAGTTTGAGGCCAGCCTGAACTCCATGAAACACTGTCTCTAAAATCCAACCAAAAATGGGCACATCAGTGGGATTCAAGTCAGTCATCGACATGGGGTGGGACATCAGGAAACAGCTTCCTCATTTGTCTCCCCTTCCTCCTGGTCACCCCTCCAGATGTTTGCTATGAAGTCGTCCCTGGAAGACATGGATGCCCTGGAGCTGGACTTCCGGATGCGCCTGGCAGAGGTCCAGCGGCGGTACAAAGAGAAACAGCGTGAGCTGGTCAAGCTCCAGCGCCGCCGGGATTCGGGGTGAGTGTCTCCCCAGCTTGTACCCCATCCTGGACATCTGGTTGGTAGGTCGATTGTGGTAGCCTTCAGGTGTGTGCGTGGACCCAAGTGCCCCACTCTGCGCCCCGCCAACCCCAGGTTCCCAGCCGAGCCTGTGAATTCTTTTTAAGGGACAGGCACGAGGATGCCCATAGGAGCATGGCACGCAGAGGCCCTGGCAGGCCGCGGAAACGGACCCACACCCTGAGCGCCCTGTCGCCCCCCTGCAAGAGAGGGAAGAGCCACAGCGGTAGCGGAAAGTAAGGCTGGCCCCTCGGTGGATTGGGGACTGACTGGTACCCAGCTCGGAGGGGAGGAGCAGGGCCCCCCTCTAAGGCGCCCACCACTGAGCGCCAGGGGACCTGGTAGCGTCTGGTGCTCTGATCCCTAAACGGCAGCTCCCAGGGAGTCCGGAGCGCTGCCCAAGAGCGCTGCCCAGTCCAGGAGGGTGAGGCAAGAGAAAGATCGTCAGTGGCTTACTTAACTCTAACTTAAACCCTTGGCCCCGCCTTCCTGCCCCACCCACTTCTCCACCACCAGGGACTAACTCTTGTTTCTTTCCCATGGCTCCTTCCTACGGAAGTACCACTTCAACTCCAGCCTTCTAGGACAGGCTGGATACATCCCTGTCCTGCTGGGATCCCACAGGAGACCAGGGTTGCTTTCTGGGGACAAGGTCCTCTTGGGTGGCACTGCAGCCAGCTGAGTTTGGCTTGAATGCTGGTTTGGGTGAGGGCTCTTTCTCTCCAGGGCCAGGCTTCCCGTGTACCTGTAAATGGGTCACATGAGGTCCATTGAGGAATGAGGTTGCGCAGTTTTCTGTGTTGGTACACAAGGGTGCGGGTACTAGGTCGGCCAGGGCTTGGAAACAAAGAAGTCTGGAGGGCTTGGAGTGGCCACAGGTGAGGCAGTAGTGTGTGTGTGTTCATGGTCTCGTCATGAGAAAATGGCCCCCGCCTTGCCACATCTTATATTTAACCTTGGATGTTCCCGACTGGGGAAAGAACAGAGATGAACATATGTCTGTCACCAGCCACAGGAGAGGATACAAGAGAGGCTATGGGGCCACCAGCGATGCAGGCCTAGTGATCAGGAGTGTGGCCATTATGCTAAAGTTTCTGCTGTGTCCCCCCACCGCTCCTGTGACATTGGGCCCAGTGTCAGTTTTCTGAGCCTCCAGTCTCTCTTTCCTCAGATATTTAAAAAGCAGTCACAAGGGCACTGGGGATAATAACAGAGTAACGGGTGGAGTAACAGTCTAGCATGCACAAAGCCCTGGGTTCTGCCCCCATGCACAAGGTGTGGTGGCCCATGCCTGTCACCCCAGCGTGAGAATCAGGCAGGTTCATGAGTCGAGAGACACATCTGTGTCCCTGCTCTCCAGAAAAGGAGGTGCAGTACAGGGGTTCCCTCCATCCCAGCGTTTGATAGAATCTCCCCTCCACCATGGTAGATTTCCTCAGTATTTTCTGACCTTTGCTGTTGGTGCAGTTTTGGTAAAGATATGTCTTACTGGTTCGTGAGTGCGTGTTTGTGTGTGTGTGTGTGTGTGTGTGTCTGTCTGTCTGTCTGTCGAAACCGCATAAGAGAAAGGCTGGTAGAGGATGCTGACATGGAGTTTTCCCCCTTCTCTCTTTGTGCTTCCTTCCCTAGCAGTCATCTGTCTTCCCACACTGCTCGTTCTGGTGTCTGTCACTGTTTCTTTCCACTTCTCGAGCCCAACCCTTTAGGGCCACCTGGGTGGACGACCCCCTCCCTGTGAGTATGGCCTGGCTGAGGTGCTGACCTCCATGGTGTGCTTGACTTTCAGGCTGAGCAGCAAGTCCCTCCTGACGTCAGAGGACTACGATCTGGGAGCCGGGATAAGGAAGAGACACAAGGGGCCTGAGGAGGACCAAGATGCCCTCATTGGCATGGCGAAATCCCGGGGCAGGAACCAGAGCTGGGATGATCACGAATCCTCCTCTGACTTTATGAGTCAGGTCAGTAAACTCAGTCTTGCAGACTCACTGGGACACAGTCTTCAACCTGGGGGGCTGGAGGTCATACTGGAGACAGTGAACGTTTTCTGTGGAGGTCTGTTGGTCCCTACTGCTGTAGGGAAACTGTTAAGAGTTAACTCCCTTACTGCAGGGAGAAAAGGGAGGCCCAGGAGACATCAGGGACCGGGCAAAGTAACAGGAGGCAGAGGTAGGGCCAAAAGCAACGTTAGTTTGTGTGCACTGAGACGCTGCTTAATCAAACGGGAGGATAGATCGCAAGTGCGTAACCAAATAGTGGTTACTCCGTTGTTTAGCATTGTGATTGTTTAATGAACACCTTGGTGTTGCACATGGGCTTGGTGCCATTGTGTTTCAGTCTGAGTTCTCCAGGGGTAATTTCTCATTATTTCCCCAGCGCTTTGGGGCTGTGGAGATGGCTCAGTGGGTAAAGCATCTGATGTCCAAGTGTGATGAGTGGAGTTAGGATCCCTAGAACTTTTTCCCAGCTGGGTGGGCATGGTGTTTGATCTGTAACTCCCAACCTCGGGAGGATCCAGGGGCAAGCTGGCTGTTGAGACCAGCCAGACCAGCCGACTCTGGATTAAAGTATGTTAAAAAGCTATCAGGGTGTGGTGGTGTGTACAGAGACAGGCATAGCAAATTCAGGAGTCCAGCCTGGTCTACATAGCAAGTTCAGACCAACCAGGGCTTTATAGTGAGACCCTGTCTCAGGAGAAGAAAATCAAAATAAATAAAAATTTTACCCCTTTAATCCCAGCACTTGGGAGGCAGAACCAGGCAGATTTCAATGAGTTGGAGTCCAGCCTGGTCTTCAGAGCTAGTTCCAAGCCAGTAAGGCTACACAAGGAAACCCGGTCTTGAAAAAATGAGAACAGCAAAAACAACAACAAAAAACCCCAAAATAAAAATTTAAAATTAAAGCGTGAAAAGATGGCCACTTTTTGTATGCCAGGATCTCTTTTCTTCTCAGGTGATAGATAATTTATTAATTATCTTAACACCACCCTCCCAGACTCCCCCCGCCCCTGCCTCCCGCAGACTACCTGATGTCAAGTACATAGCCAGCGCCCTGAAATGGCAGAGCATTGATGCCTTTGAAACTGCACATTTCGTTTCAACAAATGACTACCGTTGGCGATAGACGTGCAAGGAGACATTCAGGCTGAGAAAGCTCTGATCAGTCTCCCTGGTCCAGGCATCCAAGGCACACTCCAGCCGTTCTTTTGGCAGCTCTGACCCATTTAGTTGGGCGGGCTGGTGTAGACTGAGCAACAGCCTCCGGCAGCTGCTGTAGGAGGCTGAGATGTAGAGCAGATCTGCCACGCTCTGGGCTCAGTTTCTCGTCTTGGCTCTCGTCGGCTCAGCTAGCTACCTTCTCCCACCCATCTGTAGCCCTGTAGTCTCAAAGTTCTTCTATAGACGCTCCCAGGCAGGGCTGTGGAAAGCCATTGCCAGCTAGGATTGTTACCATGGTAACAGCTTTTAATAAGTGATTACTAGGCCAGGCATCTTAATTTTTTTTTTTCTCGAGACAGGGTTTCTCTGTAGCTTTGAAACCTGTTATGGAACTAGCTCTTGTAGACCAGGCTGGTCTCGAACTCACAGAGATCT
Organism: Ellobius talpinus; assembly: GCA_001685095.1. Taxonomy (NCBI): domain Eukaryota; kingdom Metazoa; phylum Chordata; class Mammalia; order Rodentia; family Cricetidae; genus Ellobius; species Ellobius talpinus. The sequence continues at coordinate 18,881 of LOJH01014526.1, forward strand.
ACCTGCCTCTGCCTCCCGAGTGCTGGGATTAAAGGCGTGTGCCACCATCGCCCGGCTAAATCTTTTTTTTTTAATTTTATGTATATGGGTGTTTTGCTTGTGTGTATGTCTGTGCACAACACACACATGCGTTCACTGTCCATGGAGACCGGAAGAGGGCGCTGGATCTCCTGGAACTAGAGTCACAGATGGTTGTGAGCTACCTTGTGTGTGCTGGGAATCAAACTTGGATCTTCTGGAAGAGCAGCCAGTGTGCTTAACCAGAGAGATCTCTCTCCAACCCCAGGGCAAGGCATTTTTAATGAGTGCTTTATTTATTTTTAGAAAGATTTCTGTTGTTTTGAAATGTATATCAGTGTGGGTGTGGGTATGTGTGCACATTAATGTAGATAGATGCCCACAGCATATAGAAGAGAGAGAGTATCATAGCCCCTGGAGCTGGAGTTACAGGGATTGTGTGTGAGGAACTGAACTTGGGTCCTTTGCAAGAATGTTACAGGATCTTAACCACTGAGCCTTCTCTCTAATTCCACACTTTATTTATATATGTGTGCACACGGGGGTCATGTGTGTCAGGTGTGTATGGAGGTAAGAGTCTATTTTCTCCATTATGTGGGTTCTAGGGAATTGAACTCAGGTCAAGAGTTGGCATCAGTACCTTTACCTGCTGAGCTGTCTCACTGGCCTGAATAAATGTTTTGGGTACCTTACCCTGGTTATCTTTCTAGTAGCCTCATGATAGACACAGATGGCCCCATTTTAGACGCAAGGTCTGAGGACTAGTTCAGTGATTTGCCACGAGTCAAGAGGACACAGGACAGGAGTTAGCCCAGTCTCATAAGCATTGTGACCAGAGACTCGCTGTCCTATTTGGCCGTATGTCTTACTCTGTAACCCAACCTTCCTTCCCCAGCTAAAGATTAAGAAGAAAAAGATGGCGAGCGACCAGGAGCAGTTGGCAAGCAAGCTAGACAGAGCCCTCTCCCTTACAAAGCAAGACAAACTGAAGTCACCCTTCAAGTTTTCCGACAGTCCCGGGGGAAAATCGAAAGCTAGTGGGGGCTGTGGCAGGTTCTTGACACCATATGACAGCCTGCTGGGCAAGGACAGGAAAGTGCTGGCCAAAGGCCTTGGCTTGTCTCTGAAACCCTCCAGAGAAGGTAAACACAAAAGGGCTGCCAAAGCCAGGAAGATGGAGGGGGGCTTCAAGGCCAGAGGCCAGTCCAAGTCTGTCCATTCTCCGTTTGCCTCGGAAGTGAGCAGCCACTCCTACAGTAAGTATCGCCTGCAGCGCCCTGCGGTCAGCAACCAGTGCTGATCTTACCTGCTCCTTAACCTTTCTCGCCCTCCTCTGAGGGACTCCGGGGGATCCCGAAGCTGTGCACTGTGCTTAAAGCCAGATGAGTGCCCCCCAAAGTGGAAATGCCAGTGAATGCCAGTGGTGTTGGAGAAGCAGTTGTGATTGGTGGGTGTAAAGGGATGTCAGTAGTCGGCCTGCCACTGGCTCGCCTTGCACCATAGAGTTTGTAGCCACTCAGCCTAGAGTGGCCTGGAGAGTGACTTCGTTTCACTGTTAGCGGTGATGGGCTCCATTGCCTGCAGGAAGCTTGTCATGTGTTGTAGACGCAAGTGTGGTCATGGGTAAGTGGTAGTGGGTCATGGGAGGACTGGGAGAAGAGTGTGGGCCTAAGTGGGAAGAGACAAACTGGGGCGAACCAGATTCTCTTTGAGCCACTTGCCCCTGACAACCCACTGCCATGCCTGGACGTTGTTTTCACTGGCCTTGTCCACGGCAATAGCCACGTGTGACTAAGGAGCCAAGGAAACTGAGCGGCCTGTGGGACCGAGAGATGGACTGAGCTTTTGTTACGTTTAAGTAGAGACTGGTCTTGTGGTTTGTCAGAGCAAGGCTGCTCTCCTTGGCGTCTTGTGGGCCTCGGCCCTCTGCCTGCCAAGGGAATGGGTGCTCTCTCGTTCCGTGTGGATGAGTACCCGATGCCCAAGACAGGCAGGTACTAACGATGCTGGTGCTTCGGAAGGCAGGAGGGGCTTCCGTCCAGTCCTTTGTCACAGAGGTTTGCTCTGGCTGTCTTCAGGGCTTGCTTGTCTTCTGTCAGATTCCCTGTGACTTTGCTAGACTTTGCTTCCTGGGATATGTGTGTGTGAGTTTGAATGTCAACTGAAAAAAAAATGACCCGTATATTTCTTCCCCCCCCTTTTTTTTTGCTGGTAGTGCTTGGAAGTTGACCTACAGTCTAGTACTTGCCAGATAGGAGCACTACCCCAGCCCTAGCCCCCATCTCACTGTACCTCCATCCCTTGTTTCCTTCTGCCCTTCCTCTCAGTGCGAGGTCTCTTTATAGCCTTTGCTGCTCTTTACCGTGTGTGTGTCCCAAGCCGACTTTTTAATTTTCAGTCCTCCCACCTCTACCACCTGAGGGCTGGGATTGCAGACACGCGCCATTATGCCCAGCTTGCTTACTGAGTTTTTCTTTTTCTTTCAGCCAGACAGTGGTGGCGCACGCCTTTAATCCCGACAGTTGGGAGGCAGAGGCAGGCAGATCTGAGTTTGAGACCAGCCTGGTCTACAGAGCTAGTTTCAGGACAGCCAGGGTTACACAGAGAAATCCTGACTCAAAAAACAAAACAAAACAAAATTTTATTATGTGCGGTGCTCATGGGTACATGTGTATGTGTCCTTGGAGGTCAGAAATAACATTGGAGTCCCTAGATCTGGAGTTACAGGCCAGCGTGTGGGTGCTGGGAACAGAACCTGGCTCCTTTGGAAGAGTAGTGAGTGCCCTTAACCACTGAGCCATCTCTCCAGCTCAGTGTTTTCTTTTCTGCTCCCTCCCTCCCTCCCNCTCTCTTTTTTTTGGAGACAGTGTCTCATATGTAGCTTTTGTGAGCCTAGAATTCACTGTGTAGACCAGGCTGGCCTTGAACTCACAGCGCTCTCTCTGTCTCTGCCTTCTGAGTGCTGGGATTAAGGCACAAGCTTTGTTTGGAGTTCAGGCGTTGTCATGGTCTTCCTGGGGTGTGAGCTGCCTTGAGTCTGCTCACATGCAGGGAGGCCTGCCGCAGGGTTAAGTTGCTGCGTCATGTGAATCATATGCATTTTTGTTTGTCTTTGATCTATGGGTGCCCAGGACTGATGCTCTAGTGGGCATGAGGCCTGCCTGCCCTCTCGGCCTTCTGCACCAGAAACATGTTGGGTGGTGTTAGCAGAAGTGCTCCTCACAGCCAAAGGGTGTGATCACTTAGGTCCCGGCTCACAAACAGGCACAAGGAGAGGAGACCGAGGAAGACTTGTGGTGGAAGTGGAAGAGAGTAGTGGCTTCTTGATTTTCCAGTTGGGGTTGGAGGGCAGAAATGTCAGGTGTATTCTTATAGGAGGCTAAGTTGGTATCACCTCTCGGTATCTGTGGCTTTGGAAGGACCAAGTTAGAACATGAGGGGGGCTGATGGTGCGGTGGGTAGCAGTGTTTATAGACTGGTGGTCTGGTGGAGTTTGTCACCCCCCACCAGACTTAGTGGGCCACCCTAAAGTTGGGGTCCTAGTTGTGGTGAAAGTGGGTCTTATCAGTCCAGTGCCTTTAGGGGCAGACACCCCCTGCCCCTGCGTGTTTTCTCTTGGACTTGAAGATGTTAGATACTACCAAGCTGGAGCTGAGTTTTCGTGTTCATCTTGTTCTGCGGAGGTTTTTTAGCAGATCAAGGGATTACTGTCCTGGCTGTGGGGCCCTTTCTTCTTGTCTTGCTCAACAGCCCAGCAGCAGTGTAAAATAGCTCAAGATGGTGTATGTTTGGGTTGAAGTTGGAAGGGACCAAAGAGCCTTCCCAACTCTGTCAACACAACCATGTGTTTAGACCAGAGACTTAGAGAAAGCCATCGACAGGAAGCCGGTCAGCTGGATGGGGTGGCGGGGCTGACGGAGAGATCATTTCATTGTCGTGAATGCCCTCACCTACGGCCCATTTCAGTCTGCTGTTGCTGTAAAGTCGAACAAGGATCTGGGGAGAGATACATAAGATTGATTGGTCCTTGTCAGTCCCTGGACTGTGTCCCATGTGTAGGGTGGACAGGAACCGCATGCCTCTGGCCAGTAGAAATTGTAGGGTCCTTCTCAGAATTTTGCTCACATGTCATTGCCCCCAGCCCTCCTCCTACCCAATGGTTGGAGAAGTAGATGGTACCCAAGGTTGGTGATGGCAGCAGAGGAAAGGGCCCGGACTGCCCCTCAGTGGGCAATCCAGGCTGTTCATGACAGATCAGAGGAGAGCTGGGATGTCGCACGTGCCCAGGCCTGTGGGCAGTTGGTGCTTCGTCCTAGCACATTTCAGTTTTCAGGGCCACCAACAAGAATAAAAAGACAACCTGAGCTCCTCCTTGCGCCCACAACTTACCTGTTCTCAAACAGACTTTTAAGAGCTGGGAAGATGCTCAGAGGCTGAAGCACTTGTTGCTCAAGCGAGATAATCCAGCAGCCCCCAGCACCCACATAAAAGACAAGTGTGGTGGCGCACGCTTGTGATACCAGCGCTGGCCCACCCAGGGCTCTCCGGCCAGCCAGCCTGGTCTACCTGGCAAGTCCCAGGTCCCATTGAGAGACTCCTATCTCAAAAAACAAGGTGGGGGCAGTGAGATGGGTAAAAGGCACTTGCTCTACCAAGCCTGGCTCCCTGCGTTCAATCATTGGGACCCATAGGTAGGAGAGGACTGACTCTCATAAGCTGTCCTCAGACTGTCTCGTGTGTTCCTTGACATGCTCATGTTCCCACACATAAACACATGCACACGAAAGAAATTAAAACGTGGGTTTTGTTTGTTGTTTGTTTTTGGTGGCAGGAGTTGAGGATCCAAGGTCAAGGTTGACCCCTGGTTCCCGTCCTCACGCATACACACATATGCACACGACACACACAGCACATACATCCACACAAAATAAATAAAACCTACTTTAACTGCAGATACGGACTCAGACGAAGATGAAGACTTCTTGAAGAATGAGTGGTCTACCCAAGGCCCCTCCAGCTCCAAACTGACCTCATCCCTCCTGTGTGGCATGGTGGCCAAGAACAGCAAGCCGGCCACCGGCCCCAAGCTGACCAAGAGGAGCCTGGCGGGCCCCCGGACTTTGAAACCCAAGGCGGCCAGCAGCAGGAAGCAGCCCTTCTGTTTGCTGCTCCGAGAGGCCCGCTCCTCCTTCAGCGACTCTTCCGAGGAGGATTCCTTTGATCAAGGTTACTAGCGCCAAACACAAAATAACCTTCCATGTTTTTAGAGCGAACGTGAGTGGGAGAGAGTGAGCAAGCGAGCGTGCGAGAGTGTGCAACACAGCAGGGATGGCTGTAACCATCTAGGTTTTTGGCAGCGTAGTCTGCCCTATCCGCCTATATATTTTTGTGTTCGCTTTTTATTTTTACTTAAGCTTGTGATAACACCACTGATCAGCCCTTAGGGAGCTCTTACACGGACTCGTTTTAAGTCTCCCAGAATTTCTCACCCTCCTCCCTCTGCACCCCACTGGCCCTTCCCCAAGGGTCTCCCCTCCCCCAATCCCAAAGCCTAACTTTGTCCTCTCAAGACCCCCAGGCCGGCCTGGGCTTTCTCTTGGCATGAGCCTGGCGGAGGCTTGCCCAAGGAGCATTTTGTAAAAAACGGACTTCTCGTGTGGGCGTGTGACTTGCTGTTTGTACCGCGATTTTGGTAATACCAAGCTTTATTAAACATACCGAGTTCATTTTTAACTAAACTGTGTGCCTCGTTTCTCTTGCTATGTCCTTAACGAGATGTTAGGTTGCCGTTTCCCCTCCATCCCTTCCTCCCTCCCCTCCTCTCTTCTGCTCCTCCTCCCTACTCCAGAAGCCATAGACATGGGGGGACTGCTCTTCTGTTACTCCCTGGTATCTTTGGCATCCATTCCATTTTTCAGGTGTACAGTCAAGTGTTTCATCTATCCGTTTTTGTTTCTTTTTTTGTTTTTTTTTTTCTTTTAAAGCTGCTTGTCTGTGTTTTATTTTTCTGGAAGCTTCTGCTACTACCCACCAGTGGTTAAAGAAAAAAACCAAGAACTTACCAGTACTTGTCTGCTAACACATATTTCTGTTTTGAAGGGCATGTGGGCAGTACAGGACCAAGGCCTTTTGGCCTTCTCATTGATTTTGGGGGTTTTGTTTTTTTGTTGTTTTTGTTTTTGTTTTGTTTTTCTTGTTCAATTTTGAAAGCGTTGGCTCGGTTGCCACGTTGAGGGTCAAAAATGGTCTTCCTTGGGGTTGCTGAGCTGAGGTCTGGCCTCAGCTCAGCCTGGGGGTCCACCACCAGAGAACATTCTGGCTCCCACTTTCCAACTTCAGAGTTGCAGCCGAGAGCCCTCAGGCCCTTCAATCAGAAAATGTCCTTACGAGGGAAGAAAGCGAGACTGCCTATCACCCCCTGGCTAGGGTCTGCTTCAGGGTCAATTCCCTTGAGAGCTAGAGTTTGGAAATCCCCAGCTGGGTAGCAGCATGCTACCCGTTCCCTGAGCACGGCCCCAGATGTGGGGAGGAAGGTCATAGGAGAGTCACCCTGGTACCAGGACCCCGCCCCTTTCTTCCAGTCTTCCCTCAGTTCCTGGTCAACCTCCTCTTCCCACACCTGCCTTCCCAATTGGCAGAGATGGATTTTGGGTTAACTGAATGATGGCACCAAAGGAGCCTGGTGCTTTTTGGGCCGTTCCTGTCATATCTGAGCCAAGACAACCTGGGCTACAAAGACAGGTCACCTGTCTCCTGCCACAGCCCCCCTCACCCTGGCCTTCCATGGATGAGACTGGTTGGCCCCTTCTCCCCTCCCCATGACTTGGAGTGGGTACCTCAGGGTCCCAGCCCCAAAGTTTTTGAGCTCCTCCTGCTCTACCACAGCCCACACAGAAGCAGGCATCCCTAGTCCTCCTAGCCAGCATCAAGGGACCAGAGCCCAGGCAGGATTTGGAGGGGTGAGGGCTCCCCAGATTGCCCCTACCACGCAAGGCAAACCCAGCTGGTGAGGTCTGCCCAGAAAGGACTGTTTGGGTACTAGGGCCTTCCTGCCCCTTCGGTACTAAAACACTTAATTGGCGTGGCTTTTCTCGTATGTCTGCTTTTCTCCTCCCAGCAGCTTGACCATCCCTCCAACCCTTGACCCCTACCCATGATGCTTTGAGTGTCTGTTTCGGTCTCTCGCATTTGCTCTCACGCTGCACTTGGACGCAAAGCGAAGGCTGGGAGTAGGGCAGACGGCGTAGCGGGTTACTGAGTTTGAGTCTGAGCCTGGCTCGTTGCTCCGTAGGTAGGCAAAAAACGTTTTCCTTTTCTCTTCTCTGTTTATCCCCCCTCCTCGGGGTCCGCCCCCATCGGGTCTGGCAGCAGCACATCGCTTTGGCCTTGATCAGGTTTTGGGAAGTCAAGAACCCAACCCCTTGCCCTGAGCCAGGATAGTAAAAAAATTACATATATTGACATTAAAGTTTTTGCTTTTCCTCCTTCATTCCCTTGAGAATTTTTGTTGGGACTTCTCTCCCCCTCTGCCCTAGCAAGCTCTGTGGATCCAGGTATAGACAGCTCCAGAAGTTCTTGACACCCCTTCTCCCTTCAAGGTCTCTCAGCTTTCCTTGTCCTCATAGATGCTGGTCCAGTCAGACTAGACACTGCCTGAGTCTTGACAGGCACCCCACTTGTGAGGCCCACAGGAGACCTCAGGATAATCCAGTTTCCCTCTTGGGAAAAAAAGCACCCATTCTGGGCCTCTGCTTTCTGGAATGTTCTGCAGCATCAGAATGCTGAGACCAACCTGCTCCTGGCTTTCTGGGATCTGACTGTGGCACCCAGAAACCCCAGAGCAGGGACTCAAACTCGCCTCCCCGATGGTGATGCCTACTGCCTGAGATTCCTGGGAAGAATGTTCTGGACTTCCAGTCTCCACAGCTGAGCAGCCAGGACAGAGGGGGAGTTTTTGGAAAAGGGGAAATTCCCAGTTCCAATCCCAGCCAGTTACCCTCCCCATCCCTTGCCCACCCTACCCAAATTGGCCAACTCCAGGGAGGCCTGATGTGGGGGTTACCCAGGCGCTGCTGAAAAAGTCTGCCTACACTTTAGCCTGCTTTGCCGCTGTGGCCCACTGGGGCGGAGACAGAACCATGTGACGTCGCAATGTGATTGATCGCAAGTGCGCACTGCCTGCCTGCCCCTGCCTGCCCCGCTGGCATCCCCAGCCTGCTTCATCCATCACTCTGGGAACACCTCCCACCTCGCACCCTCTTAACCAACTTCTCTCTCTCTCT
>LOJH01014527.1:0-24069 GCA_001685095.1 Ellobius talpinus
GGGAGGGAGGGAGGAAAAGAGAGAGAGAGAAAGACACCTAGCTAGTTCTGGCCTCCAACCATAGTGCTGGAGAATCTACCTCAGCTCTCCCTAGAAGGCCATGGGTATCTAGAAGACCCAACACTGGCTGACAGCAGTAGGCACTCATGCCATGGCCTTTCTATCTACTCAGCTGCAGACAAATTTTCTCAGGGACTCTCAGTATATTGATTAATATCTCATCAGAATGGTATCATAATCCACAGTATTCTTAGATTGACTCCACTTCCTTCTACCTCTTCTTCTATAATCGAGAGGTAATTGACAGGTGAGCATCTCTGTCCACCTCACTCCCTCCCCATGGTGGCTTACACGTGTGAGCCTCTCTTCCACAGATACTCCTAACTCCATCAGGGTTTCTGCTTTCTGGAGGGTCCAGACTAGTACACACACTTTTTGCTTCAGTTTAGATCTGAAATATTCCCTGATGCCCCTTCTTGTTTTAAAATGTTGGTCTCCAACCATGAGTATAGTGAAACTAAGGGCTGGCTCTGGAGGGAGATTGAAGGACATTGATAGTCCTCTCCTTCCCTTCAGTTCCTGGCCACCACACTGTGAACAGCTTTGCTACTCCATGGACTCCCCACTGTGAATGCTGCCTCTTCACAGGCCCAGAGGCAACAGAACAAGTGAAGCATGAACAGAACTTCCAAGCTATGAGACAAAACAACTCTCCTCTCTTTCTCCCTCCCCACTATCCTCCACCCACCACTTGGTTTTTCCAAGACATGGTTTCCCTGTGGATTTGGAGCCTATCCTGGAACTCACTCTGTAGACCAGGCTGGCCTCGAACTCACAGAGATCCACCTGTCTCTGCCTCTTGTGCTGGGATTAAAGCCATGCACCACCACTGCCCAACCAAATCCTTCTTTTCTCTAAGGAAGCAGTGTCTTCTTATCTTGAGTATTTTGTTACAGTAACAGAAAGTCTCCTTAGATCTACAAAGCTTTTGTATCAAACATACAGCATGCAAAAAGAGGCTGAGTGTTAAGTTAGCTCTGATATTAGAGAATATTGATTAAGTCCCAGGCATTTCTCATAGAGTGGTGTGGAACCAGCACCCTCAACTTTAAAATGAGAAACTTACCAGCGACATTTGATGGAACTCTCTAAGGATTAAGAGGGTTAATATGCATGAAATTGATTTCTAACTATTAAGCATAATATATTAAATTTAGTTATTAGTACTGCTACTGTTTCAAGTAATTTCCTATGAGTGAGTACATGTGTGTGCGCTTGTGTCTTTGCATGTGTCAGTGTATGTGCACATGGTTGCATGTGAGCTTGTGTATAAGGGTCAGAGGTCAACTTTAAGTGCTATTTCTCAGGAGCCACCCATCTTGTTTTGTGAGAGAGAGTATCTCACTGGCTTGTGGCTGGCCAATTCAGCTAGGCTGTCTGATCTGTGACTACTGGTGACCCGCCTGTCTCTGCTCTCCAGTGTGGGAATTAAAAGTGTTCCTGATCATGCCCGCCTTTTTAATATGGGTTTGAGGGATGGCAATTGGGTCCTTATGTGGCAAGGATTTTACAGGCTGGACTGTCTCTCCAGCTCTTTCCAGGAATGTCCAATCGCAGCTTCCAGCAGACCATTTAAATTCTTTTTCAAACGTATGCTCAGGCCTCTCCAAGGTACTGAGATAGATGGGGAAACGAGAAGGAAAAGAGTCCTGCTCTAATGGAGCTCACATTTCCTAAATTAACCAAGCAAACATGAGTTGGCTAATGTTTACTAGTAGGTTAAACATAGCCCATTAACAGACAGCCTTAGTCCTGGCTTCCTTCAACGCCTCTAATAGTAGCTGCATGGCTTCATTCCAAGATTTGTAACTGCCCAGCTTTCCAGCTGAATGGTCTTATCTTTCCGCTGGTCCCACTATCTCCAATGCTGTGACTCATGGTGGAGGTTAACAGCCCCTGCGGTAGATCCTTCTTACACCCTGCTCATCTGACCCAGCTATTACTAGCTTTACTCTGGCCCTCCTCCTTGTCTGAATGCTTGCTCTGTCTCACCTCCCTACCCTCTTCCTCTCTTGGCTTCCTTTTGGCTTTTCTCCTTGGCTGTCACCTTCCTGAGAGGACATTTGCTCTGCATCTTCTGGGGGGCATCGATGTCTTTGCACAGAAGATGAATTTTTGCGGCAGCAATAACAGGAAGAGTCTCTACCCAGGAAACAAGGCCTCCAGCACTAACACTTTCTGCCTACTATAACCTTGAGAACTGATTCGCGTCTCAGAGACACTCAGATTAACTCGGGTCTTAGCAAAGCAGACTCAGATACGCCATCTTTTACTGGCTGTGGTCCCCGTTCACTAGGAAGATGGCCAGAATATACTAAACTGCGCAGACTACTCCAGTCTAACCCAGAAAAGACTCACCCCAGTCCTGATTTACCATTTAAACAACAGATTGATTTGTCTTTGACCTAATGTCTAGTAGCCTGAAGATCACTGGCTGTCAGATAGTTTTTTTTACCATGTTCTACAACTAGAAACAAATATATAATCATACAAATATATACAATATACATTTTTATAAGCATTTAAATATTTGCATTCCTAAAACAAAAGTTACACAGAACATTTTCTCTTGTTATATGCAAGACTCCCATTTTTTAATTCATTTTAACATATTCTACTTGGCATGATTAAAACACCAGTTTTGATCTAGAGATGTTTTGCCTTTTGTGTATGTGTGTGCCATTTCTAACAAATACGATAAAGACTATTCATCCCTATTTGAATGTTTTACAATGTATAAAATAAAACCCAGAGGATTACAAAGGGAGAAGATTAGGGTAAAGCTCAGTCCTTTTCCTGGGCCTGAGGGAATGGGTCAGTGTCAATAGCTCTCAGGTTAAAAACCCCTGGGTGAGCAACTCACTTTCGCGACCACCTACAGTGCCCTAACCTGGAGTCTGGATAAGTTGACTATAAGTAAAACCTCAGAACACTTTGTGGCAATTAAGTATTTCAGATGCTGATCCGCTTGTCATGAATCTAACACTTCCCCTCCTACCTACTCACTCACCCAGATACACAGGTACACATACATCACAACCCCCCATGCATACAAAGCACACAAGCGCACATTCGCACACACTTTCAGGGCTGATGTAATATGGAGAGAGAGGCATAAGGCCCTAGTCCATCCTATCCAAGCCCTTCTATGCCCTTAGTCATGCTCCCTGACTTCCCTCAGTGCCAGGTCCTCATACTCCCTCCTTCAGGGCTTGTTATCTCTGTGGAACAGCGCTCACCACCCTGGCTTTTCTTAGCTTCCTCCGCAGCATTAGGAATTGATAGCTGTCATCTGCCCCAGAATAATAGTGGGAACTGGTGGCAGCTCAGCCCAGAGTCTTGGACCTTTATTTTCTCAGGTTTCAGTGAACCTTCGGCAGCAGGTGTTTCCCTTTGATAGGCAGCTTCTGCCTCCCACCAGATGACAGTTTCTCCATGTGTCATGCCCAGGCTACAGCGGAAGCTCTGGCTTGGCTCACCGTGGCCATGCTAAACATGCTGTGTCCCCAAGATGGAGCAGCTTAGCCAGGGGTTGTGGGAGGAAATACAGTCACTGTCACAACTGAATTGTGTGGGTGCTCCCCCAACGGTTTGCTACCGCAATTTCCTGCTGCCAGAGCAAAGTAAATTGTTTACTCCTTTGTACATAGGAAGAGGTAGGCTCTTGGAACAGATTCCAGGTAACACAAGCTGGTAGGAAGTCTCTTTCTTGTGAGTCATGTTCTGGCTAAATTGGATGCTCTCCCAATGACAGGTTAGAACCTTGACCTCCAGTGTTTCAGAATGCAACCGAATTTGCAGAAAAGGACGTTTACAGAGGTAATCAAATTAAAAGAAGGTGGTTGGGGCTAGGGAGATGGCTTCTCTAAAAATACGATGGCAGGATTAGTAGACTAGACAGTCTAGCAAGCTCCTTTAAATGTTATCACATTACTCATGTATGTACTGTGTGTGCGGTGATGCCAGTAAAGACACCCTGCCACTGAGCTTGATGACCTGAGTTTGATTCCTGGGACCTACATGTTGAAGATACAGAACAGACAGACTTCTGTGAGTTGTCCTCTCACCTCAACCCACAGACCATGATATGCCCTCCTCCCCCCCCCACACACACCCACACACACAGTGAATAATATCTACTAATATTTCAAAGGAGGCTTCTAGAATGTCTATTCTACAAAGATGTCTACAATATTAAGTAAGAGGGGCAGGGGCAGAGAGGCAGACCCGTAAAGAATCAAATCAATCACTGTGTGGAGACACCGGGATGACCAAGAAGGCATCTACGAGACAAGGAAGGAGGGCTCAGAAGAAATCAACCCTATTGTCCTCTTGTTTTTGGCTTTCTAACCTCCAGATTGTGAGCAGTCGCTCGGTCTGTGATGTCTGACTCTGACGTAGGAGTGGGGGAGCAGAATGGTGTCCCCGTGTCTGCACACAAAGCAGTTTCAAATGACAGCTACGCTTGTCTCTTGCTGCTCTAAGGGGCCAGTTTCTGTGCTCATAGTCAACACAGGAAAGGGTGGAAGAGTTGCATCACTTCACTCCAGGACAGAAGGCAGCTGGACTGCTCTAGAACTGACTCTATTGCTAGAACTCCCAGAACAGAAACAGAAATATAAATATAGATATTTGTATTCTACCCAATAGTTTTAAAGATGAGATGTCTTGGCTTTGACCTCAATGACTAACAGCCTCTAACCATGTTATACATGTTATACAGTTAGAAGCTCAGATGTGGCCTAGGACTTTAGATGGGTTCAGTCACATAATTTCATACAGGACGCAAGACCTTGAGACCTTGAGAAGCGATGGACTTGCCCGAGGTCACAGAGCAGGAAAAATGCCCCAGCCTCTGAAACACATCAATCACCTCCTCATTGAATCTCCAGCACTACAGGCTGCAGACTGTAGGACCCATCCATGGTAAGCTTAATAGGAACAGACAGACCATCCAAAGGAAGCTCTTAATGTTCCAGCCATTATCACCTGCCAGTGTAGGACCCAGCCATGATAAGCTTAATAGAGGCATGAGTCTCAATAGTTTACCCTGAGATGATACCTGGTTGCAGGAAGGACCACAAACTGAAATTACCCAGGCATCACCGAGGAATAGACCATCCAAAGGAAATTCCTAACGTTCCAACCATTGTAGATAGGATCACCTGCCAACACACACTCATTGCTTTTTACCAGGACACCTCTAGACAAATGTCAGCCAATCAGAATTGAACCCATCACCCCAAGCCCTGCTCATGTACCTTCTGGGGTTTGCCTTTAAATAGTGCTCTCTAGAAGGGTGGAGGACCTCCTCTTGCTGCTGTGTTGACAAGGTCCCTGTCGGCTTGTACTCCTGCATGGTAATTAACCTTGCTTTTGCATTTAGGTGAGTAGGTCTCTCTGGTGGTCTTTTGGGGTCCCCACAGACGGGGCACAACACTCCAACCCACCAGGTTTTCCACTACACAGGAAATGGCAGAAATTCTTCATACCTCCTCAAGGTCATTTCAAGTTGGGCTTGTAATCATTTATATTTATTTCAGCAATATGGAGGCATGGGAACACATGGCTCCTGCCTCTGCGTAATATTGCATAATCAGCTTGATCAATTTTGAGTTGCTCCAGTTTCACTATTTAAATGGTTTCACAAGTTCATCCATAAAACAGAATTCAGAAGCTGTAAGCAGAATGGTATGCACATGGCAAATTATTAACAATCCTTTGCCTCAGTTTTCCCTTACTTAAAGTAGACGTTTATACTCCCTTAAGATTATATGAAATAACACATAGAAAATGTTTAATAGCCATAACAACTCAATAGAAGTGAATGAGTCTTATTCTAGTTACAAGTAAGAAAATATAATGCAATAGTGGTTTAATAAATGTTTTCATGGAAATGTAAAAGAATTATTATTATAACTCTAATAACTACAGGATGGAAAAACAGAAATCTTGGACTCTGGATTGAGAAATCTAATAATCAAATACAACCCTGCCATGAAGGCATCTGTGACTTGGGAAAAGGGTTAACCTTTCTGGGTCTCAGTGCTTTAATCACCAGCTCTAGTGCTAAATTCCCAATGAGAGAGAGAAAAACACCCTACGAAGTACAGTGCACAGCTTGACCTACTCAGGAAGCATTCCCACCTGGCTGAGAGCTATTGTCCTTTCTGAAGTGAGGGAGATGCTTCCTTGGTCAATATCCACAAGAAAAACAACTCCTTGGCTTTTGCTCTGAAGCACCCAATCCCCAAGGCAAGAATTATCCCAGCCTTGCCCTCAGGGGAGCCAGTCTGCACAGATTTTAGCTGGAGAAGGGAGCAGATGAACAATGAACGTCAGAGCCATTAGTTTTGGCAATTAGGCAGGCAATTAGTTCTGCTGCGTGTAGAATGGGAGGGGAAGGTAAATCAGCTGCTCAGAGGTGACAGGAAATGTGAGTGGGCCTCAGGCTCCAGCAACACCCAGGTGAGAGGCCTCATAACTCCTCAGGGTATTTCCCCTCCCACTGTCGGGACCGCAGAAGAGGTGGCTTTCCAGGAGTGTGAAAACTGCTCTGGGCTTTCAGCCTCCTCTTTCTAATTTCCTCCCTGAAGGCCCCACATTCTCAGTGTTTTCTCCAGCAGAGGCCCTGTTGCTTTCTCCCCAGGAATCCTATGAAATTCTGAGATGCAATTTCCTGGGGACTCAGCAAAGAGAGAGTTTGTTGTTTTCTAAGCTTGGGAAAGTCTCCTCTAAGGGCCAATTAATTTCTCACTTATCTAGGGGTGGAGGAGATCTGATATCACATAATTTTATGACATAGTAAGAGGCACTAAAACAGTTCTTAAAAGGCAAAGTCCTGGGCTTGGGTACCCGGCTATGTATCTTACAAAGCCTGGGTGTTTGGTTTTATCAGTTCCCAAATGGGAATAATGATTGCATAACCTGGCAAAATGTGTGGTACTTCAATAGGTCTTGTCAATTCCAATTTGGGGAGCGTGTATATTAAAAACTATGTTTATCTGAAATTCAAATTAATTTGGTCAACTTCTATTTTTTGTTGTTAAATCTGGCAGTCTTGGATGTTAATAATACCCTTCTCAGAATGTTAAATCAAAACACCATACAACATGACTAACAAAAACTTGGAGGTGGGGACCCTAATATCCCTGTCTTTCTCCTTTCCTCTGCCATTATCATTTAATTTGATTAAGGTTACTCTACTGAGTCCAGTGGTTCAGAGTAACACCAATGGCAGCTGGCTGGTTTTCAGAAAAGGAAAATCTGTCAATGAGTTGCCTGCAGCCAGGATTCTAGGCTAACCTCTCGAACCAAGGCAAAGGTTAAAAAAGAATGTCTGGACATGACGTCACTGTGCTGTTTACCCCTTTCTAAGCCAGTGTTTCCAGCTGTTTTTCTTGTGACTAAGAATTCCAAGCCTCTTAGAAGGTCAGGGAAATCAGGGAATGTGGTGAGGTAGGAAACACTGGCCACAGTAGCGTTTTGTCCAGAGGACAGCGATTCTTAGGAAAAGCCTGGGTGGGAGCCAGTGCTGGCTTTCCAGTTCATTGTGCATAGCTGGTGTTCCTGTGACCCACCTAACCAAAGTCACCTTCAGAGTTTGTGAGATACCATGCTGAACCAATTATAGGAACCCTCGTTAAGAAAAGAAGATGCGGAATTACAAATACAAAATTAGACATGAAACTGAATATTTACTTAGAATGAGAAATTCTATCATGACAAATTACAGGAGTGCTGGAGAATTAGGCCCCTTTCTTCCAAACATCCCTCCAAGTGATTTGCTAGAAATGCTGACACAGAAATGTTTGCTGATTATAACCCGGCTTCGTCTCCCCACCTGGAGCCTTAGCAACCCACGCCCTCACACCAACCACCCTGCACAGGAAGGGGCCTGCCACCTACACCTTGTCAGTGCCACCCTAGATCTTCTCTTGCACTTATCTGAATACCTTTACAGCCATGTTTGTTATACAAGCAGCATTGTAGGACTGTGGGCAGAAAACAAAAGGCAGAGGGGATTCTGACGCCTCTGCCATCTTGACCAACCATCTGCCTCTTCCCTCTAGGTTCTTTTCCGTTTTCACTCCCAGGCACAGCTTAGAAGGCCGAAGCCATGATGCCTTTCTGTTTTCTGCTTCCATAACATAATAACTGCAGGCTGTGTGGTTTATGGACAATAGGAAATATGGCTCTAGAAGGGGGGGGACGTCCAGGAACAGGTATGTCATCTGGTTGTTCTCTGTGTATGTCCTAACATGGCGGCAAGGCAAGTGAATTCAGCAGAGTTGGGGGAAGACCTTTTCCTTTCATCAAAAGCCCATTCCCGCACCAACAGTTTTAATGCACTCATGAAAGATTTGGGGACCTAATCACGTCTTAAGTCTGACACCCTGACCACTGATTCCAAGAGCATCACACATCAGCATGCATTTGGGAGGGATGCTGAAACTATAGTATACCATTGGCTATCTGTTAGGGTGTTTTCTAGTTAGCTTGGTATCATTAGCCTGTGTTTCTCCATACCCTTCATCATGGTGACATTTCAAGGCTGGATGACTATTCCCTGTCCTGTCATTGTTAAGAAATCAGATAAAGATGAACTTGGTAAAAGGAAACTGAATTTTAGGCTACTGTGAACAGTTTAAGCTTAAAACACACACACACACACACAGGCTTTTTGAAAAGACTCTAGCAACATTGTAACTCACACAGGAGTAAATAATCTGTCAGTTTAAAGAGGAAAATCACTTCAACCATTTAGTAGGTGTGGGCAGAAAAAGAAACTACCAGCAGGCTGGCGTTCCACTTTTCAACCCATTTCTTCAGTGAGGTGATTCCAAATCTGTTGATCATGGCCCTCCTCAGGAGGTGAAAGACTGGAATAAACGAGTTGCCATGTGACTGGATACTAGGGTGGACAATGTTTCTCTTAAGAAGCGTTTCCTGATGGAAAGGATTCCTACTGGAGCCACACCACGCCAGTTCTATAGTAATAATTTAACTGCATCAGTTGGAGCACACGTTCCCCCAGAAGGCAGTATGAGGACCCTCTCTGGGAGAAACGTGTGAACAAAACATTTCAACCATGCTCAGTAGCTTTCCCTTCCTGGGTGAAAATTAGGAGTCGAGTACACTGTGATTCACAACTTCGCAGAACAGTTCCTGTGGGTGGACACCTGTCACTCACGCCCCCCTTACAAGCCTAAGGCTACACCCCCTTACCTTTTACTTTCTGAACTTCTCCATGGGGTGCAGCAGCCGAACCACCCTGTGCAATTTTGACTTTTAAAATCTCCAGTGTAAAGATCTAGAGTAGGGGTAGGAAAAATCAAACGAAAGCTCCCGTTTCAGATTCCACGCTCAGAGTGGGAAATGCCTCTCCTGTGGCTTGGAACCGGCTCCATAGCCCATCGGATTGGTAAGAAAAGGTGATTATGGCTCATCACAATTCGCTTACCGCAGTGGACCAAGATGGATATGAGCTACTCGAATCACGGTTAAGGCACTTTTAGAATGAGCCTTCGCATTAATGGCCATGACTCATCGTATTCTGTGGTTCCTAATGTATCAAAGGTTGTCGAAAACGTCCCCTCTCTGCATCTCTCATGTTCTCACATACAGGGCAGGAAAGAGGGCTAAGAAGATGAAGTGGAAGGTAGTAGGCCACAGTCAAAGGATGATCTGTTTCTGCTACGAGTAGATGAGCTGCTATTTCCTGACAGTCTCAAGTCTTAGACCCTCCCCAGTTCTCAGCCTGGAGCATCCTTTCAGACCTTATGGCTTCGAAGCCTGAGGTGAATGGTGGAGTGTGAAGGGCATCTGTAAAAACTGACTGGGCTCCTCAGGTATTACCCTTCCTTTTGAAGCAGTGACTCACCTGGTCTCACAAAGATCAGGGTACTCAAAAGACTTCTGCCTGCCAAAGACAAAAAAAAAGTGTGTGCATTTATTTCCCCCCCCCCGCTCTTAATTTTGTAAAAGCCAATGTCTATGTGAACCAGAAACAGGGTATGACATTCTGACCAGCCAATTTTCTCACTGAATCCTGTACAACGTGAGCATTTCTTTGCTTCCTATTTTTATGCTGTCTTCTAGTGTTGCTGGCACGGGTAACAATCATACTTGGCGCTTCTGCCGTGCTTGTCATCCAAAGATTTCAAAGTGCTCTGCAGCAGGGTTTCCTCCTCACAGCGGGAGGGGAGAAAGGTCAGCTCTGTTGTGCCCAGTGAGCTGCTTGGACGCAGAGAGGTGAGGTGACATAGATGCTCGCTCCGCAGAGCGTCAGGGGCAGAAGCAGGCTAGAACATCAGCTTCTTAATTTCTCCTCATTCCAGCTGATGTGATGTGACCGCCTCTTCGCGGGGCCGAACCCGAGACTCAGCAGGACAGATATGAACAGTTTGCTAAGTGTCTGACCCTACGGAGAAACTGACAATTCAGATAATAGGGGTTTGATTTGTTTTTGAGATTTTGCTTTTCAGCTGTCAGGAACTTGGACCAAAAAAAAAAAAGCCTCAAAACATTGGTGTGAATCCACTGGGTGAAAATGGCTAGCAGATTTCAATACTGTAAAATACCAAAGTATTGGCAAGGAAGCCCAACAACATGCTCTTAGAGTCTGCAGTTGGGTATGTAATTAGTACAACCACTGGAAAAAAAACTGCTTAGCCTTGGCTTGTGAAACAGATCATACACATTCAGTTCACTCTGGTAATGTTACTCCTAAGTATAGTCTCGAGAGACACCCTCACCCAGAGGCTCCAAGAATGTGCACACTGATATTTACAAAATGAAACATTTTCCACTGGTGAAAATGACTGGGCCACATCTTCCCATAAAATATGGATAAACTCTATACCCATAGAGGGGGGAGAAAGTAAGTCAGAATATGAGATAGAAGATGAATTTTTGTATAGGTATTTTTTTCCTGATGCTCAAAAGTAAGAAACCACATGCGTGACTAGAGGAGCAAACATGGGTTAGAGGCAAAGGGAGCAACAACGACAAGGGGCGTGGTAGTCGCATCTTGGAAAAAAATCAGTGTTCTAAGAGGGACGGGTGCAGCACAGTGCCGCTGATGCGTTCAAGCTCTGGGAAATAAGTTCTGCTTCCTCACCACACGTATGTGACACTATTTTCAGTCATTGTAAAGTCATTTCAGTCAGAGCCAATGGGGTAACAGTGGGGAAGAAGATTTCGATGAAGGTATGTGTATAGCGTTTAGTTCATTGTTTAAACACTATAAACGGCTAACATTTTTGAGGGACAGCACTTCTTAAAACATCTGCCAAGCTTAAGTCAAGACAGTGTTCCACACAAGGATGCCATGACAAGATTTATTATAGTAAGTGTGTAACTAGTTTACACAAATGAGAAGCAAGATCCTAAACTGCAATAAAAGTTCTGGGAAAGTGTATGAGCAAACAATTTCAGGAAAACTCGAATAAAGAAGAGATGAAAGATGTTTGAACTGTGCTAGTAAACAAAGAAATAAAGAATGCATGGAGAATTTTTTTTCTTAACTCTAAGCCTGCTGAACCTGGAAAACCTAGACACCAGCAGTATTCTAGTGGGTGTTGCACTGTGAAGTACAGCCTTCCAAGAGCCACTCCAGAGATAAGATACAGTGGCTTTTAATTATACCTCCAAGACATTGTTCTGGAAGATTCTCCCAAAGAAATCACTAGAGTCCTAAGAATATTCACAGCAACATTACCTTTCATAGCAAAAATTAGCCTAAATATCAAACTATTGGAAAGTGGTTAAAATATTGAGCATCCTCAGTCGAGACCATGCAACCACTAGCAATGGGAGCTTAAAGGATATTTATGGATGGGAAAGTGGCCCACAAAATTATTTGCGCTGCCCAATTTCATATTCAGAGCACACACACAAGCGTACACACACGCGTGCGCACACATACACACATGCACACACACGCAGAAGGATACGTGGAGGCTGTGAAAGCTTTAAATAGTAGCTGCAATAGTATGAGCTCTGATAGTTTCCAGTTTCTACTTTGTTCCCTGTAACAGTTCCAATAGGCAGGTTCCTAGATGAACAATGCCAGATAAATACCATTTAAAAGAATATAAAGTATCTTCAGTACAGGGGAAGACAGTCCATAGTTAAAAGCCATAAAAGCTGAGCCATAAAACGTTCATTGTAGTGCCCCCAGCCATCCCAGCTTGTCAAGGGTCCTGCTTCAGCAACGTTCTCGAGAAAGTGAGGACAGTTGGCCATCATCCTACCTTTGGATTGAGAGTCTCATTCTAATATAAACATTTCCCCTCTAAATTTCAATCTTTCTCTTAATAATTGTTTCAGTCTCCATATAGATATGGCTACAGTGGCCTTGCACATTTCTGCCTAAGCTACATCTTAAAGCACTTGTTGATAAAGAGCAGAGCGCATCAAGACTGCCCATGTGTCTTAGGCCACTCAGACAGACTCAGTGTGCACTCAAATACGTCATTCTTGTGTCTGGAAAGAGGAGCCTGTCTGCCTCTCATTCCGGCACTCTGTATGTGTTGTCCTTGCATAGAAGGTGATGGGCATTTGTTTCCAGTTGCCAGGTGAAAGCGGAGCCCTGGGAAATGTAGCTCAACTGGGAAAGCAAGTCCCACCTCCCCCATAAGGCTCTGTGGAAGAGGAAGGGCTCAGGCACGCACGGCCTTTCCCACAGACCATCTTACACAAAGGCAACACTCCCTCTCCCACTGTAGATCTGCAGGAAGTTCTTCTATCGCGCCCTGTGATAGTAGCAGCTGCTGTCTCCCTGTCACTGAGAGGCGCAGTGAATGAGCTGAGAGGACTGTAAACCATCAGAATGACTGCTTCCCAGGAAAGCCTCTTCCAATCCCCAGGGCTGGGATGCCTTGGAACTGCTACTAACCCACTCTCGAGTCTCCGTTTCCTCAGGAACGCTGGATAGAGGGCGCTATTGACACCTACATCACAGGGTTGTAAAGACTTATATAGGCAGCAAGAGTTCAGAGCAGTATGGGTACGCAGAAAGGTGCCCTGAAATTCAGGAATGCCAAGAACCAGGAAGACTAGAAGGCAGGCTGAGAAGAGTGGGCAGTTGAGCTGGTACGCAGTCTTCACAGAGCCTGAGTGAGAACCTTCTAGATCTGTCTTAAGCTGGTGTGAGAGTGGGGACTTTTGTGCCTCTGCAAGCAATCAGAGGAGTCACCCAAAGAATGAAATGGGGGCTTAGAGTCATAGCTGAGAGCGTCACTACCTGGTGATTGAGGGAACGGGAACGGGAGCTAAATCCATCTGCATGGCGGCCGGCCGCTCACCCCACCACTCTTTCAGCTAGTGCCATTGTCGGGCAGGCCCTTTCCTGTGTGGTGGGGACAGATCTGCTAGCTGACTTTGATGAAGAAATCCCTTAGGATTTCCTCATGTCCTTAGACTCCTCAGTGGTCTAAAGCCTTCCTTCCAGCCTTCCTTCCAGCCTTCCTTCCTTCTTTTACTTGGGATCAGCCCTCTCTAGATGCCTTCGTACTGGTGGCGAAGAGTTAAGTCCAACCCTACTCTCTCTTCGCAAGCAATGTTTCATGTTGGTTTTAGTAAAGCCTCTTTCGTTTTACTGTTTGAATATACATGATCTAAAAAACAAAATTGAAAAAAAAAAGTAAGCAAACAAAATTAAGTGCACTGTGAGCACGCGGGTGCCCATCTGGGAAGGCTGAAAACAGGGTGGAGGAATTGTTCTGTAAAAGGGAACTAAGGAAGTACAAAGATCCATTGAGTCATGGAAAAAAAAAAACCTCACAGGCAGGGCAAAATGCAAACTATAGGAGCCAGCCATGATAAGCTTAACAGGAACAGAGCATCCAAAGGGAATGCTTAACATGCCAACCATTATCACCTGCCAGTGTAGGACCCAGCACGATAAGCTTCATGGAGGCCTGAGTCTCAGTAGTTTACCCTGAGGCGAGGCCTGGTTGCAGGAAGAACCACAAACTGAAATTACCCAGGCACCACCCAGGAACAGACCATCCAAAGGAAATTCCTAACATTCCAACCCTTGTAGATAGGATCACCTGACAGCACACATTCACCAGGACACCCCTAGACAAATGTCAGCCAATCAGGGGTCCTGAACCTTAGAAATCCCTCACCCCCACCTTTACTACTATTAAAAACCCAAATCTAACTGAGCTCCGGGCTCTCCAGTCACTCCAATACATTGGATACATGGAGAGTCTGAGTTTGCAAACTTGTGTAGAATAAAGGCTCTTTGTTTTTACATATGGGACTCGGTCTCCTTGTTGGTTTGGGGTACTTCGCAGATCTGGGCATAGCACAAACAAGGATTAATTTGGGCTAAGAAAGATGTCTTGTTTCTGAGTTTTCTCTGGTGATGCTTAAATTTTTGTTTGAAAATATATTTTGGGGGAAACTAAAAATACCTACTGGTTAAAGTACTGGGTAGATTCTTATTATTCTGAAGGAATATGGAGAAATAAGGACAACCAGATAAATGGGGATATGGCTACATTGATAGAGTCCTTACCTCGCAGCATGAAGCTCTTCGTTTGGTCACCAGAACCCATGTAAGAGTCAGACGTGATGGTGCACACATGTAGTGATGGTAGTGATGGGCACATCTCGGGGGCTTGTTGGATTATTTGACAAGTTCATGCCTGTTAGAAACCCTGTCTTAAGGGAAAGGCGAGGTGCCTGAGGAGCAATGACCGAGACTATCCTCTAGCCTAGTAGTTCTCAACGTGTGGTTGCAACCCCTTGAGAGGTGGCATATCAGATATTACATTATGATTCATAACAGTATTAAAATTACAGTTACAAAGAAGCAAGGAAATAATTTTGTCATAGTGATATTTTATTTGTTTTTTAATAAATAAAGCTTGCCTGAAAGAGGTGGGGCAGTGGTGGTTTATGTCTTTAATTTCAGCACTAGAGAGGATATAAGACAGAATGAGACAGAACTCACTCTCTTTTCAGTCTGAAGATTCCATAGCGGTTAAGAGCTCTCTAGTAGTTGGTTGCTTTGCTTCTCTGATCTTTAGTTTTGAACCCCAATATATGCCTCTGGGTTTTTATTAATCATGGTACATTTTATGCTTGTGATCACCACAATATGGGGAAGTGTATTAAAGGGTAACAGCATTAGGAAGATTGAAAACTACTGCTTTAGCCTCTAGAAGCACACACACACACACACACACACACACACACACACACACACAGAAAAGAGGAGGAAAGGCAAAGACACCTAAACCTACATCCTAATTTTTTTTACAAGGGAAGTAGGAAGTAGAAGAAGATTCTGGGGGTTAGTACAAGACATTGCTTAGTTCTCAGAGTCCATACAGATGCAGTAAGTAAGATTTCTGAGCACTAGGAAAGGAACATAGTAATCACTAAGTGACAGCATATATTTGTGAAGCATGGGTCATGTGAAACATCCCTTTCTATTTTTCTCCCAGTGAGACACAGAGATATCAATTTGTTTAACTACACAGAGTATTTGAAAAGGCTGATCATATTAGTTTTGTGAGTGAGTTGAAAGATATAGCTAAATTATTAGCTGAGTACCATTTCACTTTTTATTCCTGCCTTTGTTCACACCTTCGTTCAGTCAGTTTTAATTCTACACTGCACCAGGAAGCCACAGCACCCTCTGAA
The DNA here is from genome assembly GCA_001685095.1 of Ellobius talpinus. NCBI lineage: Eukaryota > Metazoa > Chordata > Mammalia > Rodentia > Cricetidae > Ellobius > Ellobius talpinus. The sequence goes on from LOJH01014527.1 coordinate 15,727, forward strand.
AACTAGAAAGCACACTGTCAGGTTCAACCTAAAGAAACTTCCTGAAGATGCTTCTGAGATGTGGCCTAAGACCAAAAGCATCAGAACAGCATATGGTGCTTATTACAAATGCACATTCCTGGAGTCATGTCTTAGACTCACTGAATCCAAATTCCAGGAGCTGAGACTCAGGGATCAAGCATATCGAACACATGTCCTGAGTAATTTGTTAACTCTCTCATGCTCGAGAACCACGGTGAAGTCAGTCTCCACCCTCCTACAGTTGTCAATGTTTTCATTTTAATTTTTCTCCCAGTGAGGGGCATCAAAGGTAACAATTGGTTAAATTACACAGAGTATTTGAAAAGGCTGATCCTATCGGCTTTGTGAGTACGCTGGAAAACAGTGAAATTATTAGCAGGGTACCAATCCGCATTTTATTCCTGCCTTGGTTCACACCTTCCTTCAATCAGTATTAATCCTCTATTTTCCACCCTAAGACAGTTAGTCCTTTGAATTTTAACATATACCTGGGCTGGCCATGTGTGGTGACACACACCTTTAATCCCAGCACCCAGGAAAGAGAACAGACTGATCTCTGTGAGATCAAGGGTAGCCTGATCTATGTCGTGAGATTTGCACATGACTGAAAGTTGGAGGTAAAGCTGATAAACCAGATTAAAGAATCAAACTTAAGTCAAAAGACCTTGAAAAGGAGAATGGAATGAAATTAACAATATACACTTAATAGGGTTAAATGTTAAGTTTTGCATCCAAGTTCAAAGAATCAACTATTTAAATACGAGGTAGGCAAGCTTCAGATTGACAGCAGTTCACTTGATAAAGATTTAAAGTTCAATGAGAGTCAAAAAGGGGAATATTATTTTTAACAGAAACTACTACAAATTGTAGAAGGCATTAGTAGAAATTGAACTTAAGTGGGGAGGGGCAAAGCTGTGTCCTTACTTCATGGTGAAGCAAACAGCTTTTGAATATTTGAAAATGTGAAGAGTTTAATAACCTTGGTATAGTTTGGATGTTAGATGTCTTTCATGGGCCATGTAATAGCGAAGGCTTGCTCCCCAGGGTGGTACTGATCAGAAGTAGAGAATCATTAGGAGATGGAGCCTCTGGGAGAGTGTTAAGCCACGGGAGTGTAGGCCCATGGTCTCTGTTTCCTCCTGTTTACTGGAGCATGGAGTGAAAGTTGTCCTTAGCCTTCCTGACATGATGTCTTACTGCAGAACCCCTACCCTGGGGGGACCTCAAGTTTGTGCTTGGAATTTCCATAATCATAAGCCAAAATAACTTTTTTTAAAAAAATTAGCTGCCTCAAGTGTTGTTATGGCAACAAAACTGACTAGTATAATTTATTTATTATTTTATTATTCATTTTTTATACATTTTACATTCTTCCTTCAGCCCCTTCCAGGGTAGCCTCCCTCCAAACCCTTCTATCCCCATCAACTTTTAAATTAGTCTTTTTTCTTTACTATTGTAACATACTATATGTATATGTGTGTACTATGTATACACACACACACATACAGTCTCAGGCCTACTGTGTAACAAGGGGACTCATCCCTGGAAGAGGCTAACTCTCTCTCCCCTAGTAGTCATTAGTTGACTATAGTTCTTCATCTAGGAGTGAGATCCTGGTGAGATCCTGTGAACTTTCCCCCCTTCCACGTTAGCATTTCTATTGATATTACCATCGCTCTGGTCCTGTTTATGCAGCCATTTCTAGGAGAGAGTATTTCCTAACTGATTTCCTGATATTATCTTTTTGTTCCCTCTTCCGCGATGTTCCCTGAGCCAGATGCAGGAGCTATGATGTAGATGTAGTCATCGGGGTTGGGCTCCCCACAATCTGTTGACCTAGCATTGTGTCCAGGTGTGGTTTTCTGTGACGATATCCGTTTGCTGTAATGAGAGGTTTCTTTGATGAGGAGTGGTGGCTACACTTACCTGTGGGTATAAGGATAACGTTTAGAATGTAGTTAGGAATTTTGCTGGTCCAGCAAAGTGGTGATAGCAGATTCTTTTCTCAAGTACATGACCTCACTAGCTCCAGGATGTCGACTAGCTTTCCAATACCAGACTGCTGAGTGCTCGGAAGTCCAATTTGACAGCTGTAGGTTATCACCAATAATGTGAGTGCCACTGATGCACCTCGAGGGATAGCTTTCCATGTTTGCCATTGTTATGGTTCACAGGGCTCATTGCTGATTAGAACTGTTAACTGGAAGTATTATGAAAGCTAAATTCCAGCAAGGGAGTTTTCAGGTTAGATCCAGCTCAAATAATGTAAACCCTGTGTCCTCATCAATAGAAACATAACTTCAACTTCGGAGAGGCAGCCAAAGGCTTCATTAATAGTCCATATTGTTTTGGGAGTTACTTGGGCTACCTTGACCAACCATTGGAAAGGAGGTTTCTCCTGACTAGTACTTTTTATTTTATTTTATCTTTTGTGGGAATCATTATCAGCCCATATGTCATTACTTCCCTCAAGATACATACAAGATACATACAAATATAGTATAATTTAAGTAAATTTGAAATATTATGATTTCTTGAAGGTTTATCTAGCAACCCTGGTGTTATTTGTTGTAGTGTTATTTCATTTATATTTTAATAAATAAAGCTTACCTGAATGAAGTTCAGAGAACAAAACAGTCTCACTGATCAGCCTTACAGATCAGGCAGTGGTGACACACAGCTTTAATCCCAGTAGACTCGTGACTTTTCCATAGTAACCGGAAAATCAAGAGGATGCCCTTGCAGGACAGCGAGTTATAGGTGTCAGTTAAAACACCTGGGCCGCGTATTGTGGCTAGTGTTTCTGTCAATCATCAATCAATCAAAGAAGATGCTGTAATTGGGATGCTTTTATCCCTGCACAAAATTAGTTTTACCCCTGTTCAAGAAAAAGAAAACTGCCTGTATTCCATCCGTTCCCACACCACAGTCAATACAGAATTTCCATGACCTCAAAACATGTGTTTTCCCCAACTGGCAAGCAGTTCCTTCACAGGGGACACCAGCTGTTCCACTCTAGTCCAGATCCTGTCCTCTAATCCAATTTAATTCTGACACCATCTTCCTGGAAATAGCATCAGGTTTCACAGATTGGGGCTCAGTTCCCAAAACTCCTTTGAATTCCAGTCACACACCAAGACTATTCTACCTGAGCTTTTGAGTAACAGGGAGACAGTTCCCATACCTCTTCCTTGAATTTGATTACTTTTGAGTTATTCACAGGACTTGGAGAGCATTGACTGATATTTGCATGTGTGTAGTATAAAGGATATAAATGAGTAAATGCACAGGCAGGGTGGGTTGAGGGAGGCAGGGCCCCAAGCTTCTAAGCCCTCACTAGCCACTCTCCACTAACGTCCATGTGTTCAGTTAACTCGAAGCTCTCTCAACTTTGAAGGTTTTATGAAGGTTTACTCCATAGGCATGCTGGCTCATAGGCAGGGAGGGAAACCCAGCAAGGTACACTTGAACACCTCTGTTCAGAATTCTCTAGAGAATTAAGGCAAAACTATTCTAGAATAAGGAGAATATGATTATCAGATTAAGTTAATTTGGAAGTTTTCTTTATGGCTGACTGAGGCAGGAGAGGTTTAGAACTTTAATGACTTACCATTCCTAGAAATTTATAATCTGGGAAACTTGAAGCCCTTTCCCTTCTGTATAAACTCTCCATTCTAGAAAGAGGAGGGAGGTTCCTAAGACTCATGAAATGAAAAATTGTACAAGACCCAGGAAGTTCCCAAAACTTACACGGTTTGAAAAACCCCTAGTGTTCTAGTTGCTCCCCTGTTGCTGTGGTAAAGAGCATGACCTGGGGAGAAAATTGTTTACTTCAAGTTACAGTCCATAATTGCAGAAAAGTTACAGCAAGAGACCAAGGCAGGAACCTAGAAACTGGAACTGACGCGGAAACCACATAGGAACACTGTTCTGGATTTATCTCTCTAGTTCACGTGCAGACAGCTTTCTTATGGACCTCTTGCACAGGCGTGTTATCACCCACAGTGAGCTAGGCCCTGCCACATCAGTTAGAGAAGGCCCCACAGAGATGCTCACAGGCTAGTCTGATGAAGGCAGCTCTTCAAGTGAGGTTCTCTCTTCCTAAGTATGTCAAATTGACAGCCCAGATTAGCTATCACAGTCTACCCCTTGTCAACTTGACACAGAAACACATCACTGTTGTTACTCTAACCTTTACTTTTTACCAAGCTCACATGATAACATAACAATAAAAACCACAGCTCAACTTCAAATGTCTCATGGTCTTTAAATACTTTAAAAACTCCAATGTTTCTTTAAAAAATCCAAAGCCTCTTACTTTCTGGTTCCTACAAAATCAAAATTAAATTGCATACTGTCTAATTCCAAAGTGGAAGAACTAGGGACAGTTCTAATCATACTTAAGTAAAACCAAGTTCCAATAGTATAGTTAGCTCAACCTAGGACATCTGGCACTTTGTCGTCATCTGGTTCCAAAGTGCTTGGGCAGCTGTTTCTCTGGCTCTGCTACCTGAAGCACATGGCTAGGCTCAGGATTGCTCCATTCCATCCGTATCTGTCACTGCTCTTGTCGGTTAACACATAGTCCTGGCATCTACAATATCTGGAGGACTCCATTGCATGAACCTTCACCTTCAGCAGGGTCATCTTCTGGCTTCTCTTCAGGGACTCTAAACCTGCCACATGGTTCCAAGCCTCAGCTCCTTTCCATGACCCCTTCAGTCATGTAGCTTCCATGCCACTGGAACCAGTATCACATGAATGACACTCATATGTTCCCAAAGTTGGCTACAGCACATCTTCTGTGTGCTGACTCTGCAAAAGTACTCGCCAGAAGACGTTGCCTCAATGACGTTGCTCTCTTAATCGTCATAACTGATCCTTCAGCCCCATGTGATCACATCTATTCTCCCAGGGAAGCACACAGGTTCTCTTCCACAGGATATCACACAAACAGCCTTGATATAGCCTTTGCTTCCAGTCACAAATGTCACAATGCTACCTCCATTGTCTCCATTTTACTCACTTTATTTTTTATGCCCTCTTCCTTTCCCCTGCGTTTCCCCATTTATTGAAAATAGAGCTTTTTTCTCATATAATATATTCTGATTATGATTTCCCCTCCTTCTACCCCCAGTTCCTCCCCCAACTTCTGCACAAAAATGATATGGCCCTGTGCTTTTTTCAGTTGGAAGACTTTTAACGACCGTTTCCATTACACTAGGGTTTAAATTGCTTATCTGATCTCTGTTGAACTTTGATAAGTGGTACCTATCGAGAAAATTATCCCTTTCTTTTAGATTTTCCAATTTGGTGGAGTACAGGTTTTAAAGTATGTCCATCCAATTCTCCGGATTTCTTTGGTGTCTGTTGTTATGTTCTCCTTTTCGTTGATTTTGTTAATTCGGGTAGTCTCTCTCTACATTTTAGTTAATTTGAATAAGGATGTGTTTTGTTTATCTTACTGATTTTTACAAAGAAGCAATTCTTCATTTCATTGATTCTTGTATTTGTTTAGATTTTATTGATCTCAGTACTGAGTTTGATTATTTCCTGTTATCTACTTCTTTTCGGTGTGATTTTTTTTCTTTTTCTTTTCGAGCTTTCAGGTGCACTGTTAATTAATATGAGGTCTCTCGATTTCCTTTTTCTTAATGTAGGCACTCAGTGATGTGAACTTGCCTCTTAGAACATCTTCATTTTGTTTTACAAGTTTGAGTATGCTACATATTCGTTTTCATTCAATTCTAGAAAGCCTTTAGTTTCTTTCTCAATTTCTGTCTTAACCCATTTTTCATTCATTTAGTAGTGAGTTGTTCAGTTGCCATGAGTTTGTAAACGTTTTGCTGTTTCTGTTGTTATTGAAATACAGCTTTAATCTGTGGTGGTCAGATAGGATGCAGGGTGTTGTTTCAATTTCCTTGTCTGTTTAAACTTGTTTTGCATCTGAGTATGTGGTCAGTTTTGGAGAAAGTTCCATGTGGTTCCTTTGTGGCTGGGCCAAATGTTCTGTAGATATCTATTAGGTCATTTAATTTATATTGTCAGTTATCTCCTACATTTCTCTCCTTAGTTTTTGTCTGGAGGACCTGTTTATTGGTGAGAGTAGAATATTAAAGTCTCTCACTATCATTGTGTGAGGGTCAATATGTGATTTAAGCCACAGTGTTTCTTTTACAAACTTGGGTGTCCTTGTTTTTGTTGCAAAGATGTTAAGAATTGCAATGTTATCTTGTTGAGTTTTTCCTTTGATGGGTAGGTAGTGTCCTTTGGAATAGTCTTGGTTCAAACTGTATTTTGTCAGATAGTAAAATGTCTACACCAGTTTGCTTCTTAGGTCAAATTACTTGGAATATCTTTTTCAATCCTTTTATCCTGAGGTAATGTCTATCCTTGATGGTGATGTTCGTAGATGCAGTAGAAGGATGGATCCTGTTTTTCCATCCATTCTATTAGTCTCGCCCAACCTCCCACAGAGAGTAGCACTAAGTTATGGGCCCTCAATGGCTTTTCCAGCTCAATTCCAAACATTTCCTCAAACCTCTGAAAATGTAACGTGGTCCGGTCCATCCCAGTAAGCACTCCACATTGTTCTGGTACCAATTTCCATTCTAGTTTGTTTCTAATACTGTGATAAAAAGGATGACCAAAAGACACTTGACAAGGGAAGGGCTTATTTTAGATACAAGTCCTAGTCCACACTGAGGGATGCCCCAGCAGGATCTCAAGGAAGGAGGCTGCAACAGTAGTCACCGAGAAATGCTGCTTACTAGCTTGCTCCCAGGCTCCCAGTCAACTGCTTTTCCTGTATAGTCCAGGCCCATTTGCCCAGGAATAGTACATAGTAGACTGGCTGGGTCTTGTCACATCAATCAGCCATCAAGAAACCCTCCCCCTCCCAGACATGCTCACAGAGAAGTCTAACATGAGGAAATTCTGCTATTACGATTCCCTCTTCCTCAGTGTGTCAAGTTGACAATCAAGATTATAAAAGCAGTATTTTTTTTCTTTTGGGCCATGTGCTGTGTGACTTTTCACTGAGGACGTTCCACAAATGTTTCTTTATCCCAGGTACAGACCCAAAAATTAACTTACGCAAACATGGCTTAGTAGAGCAGCAAGTTTACTGGAGTGAGATACAGGAATGTGGTTGAGGGGTTACTTACAGAAACACAGGTGACTCAAAGGCTGGGATGTCACTCAGGCATCCACCCCAGCTTGAGGGACAATTTCAGAGCACTGCATCCCTGGAGCTCCCTGTCTCACCTGCAGGCAGGTCTGTATGTCAGAGAGTTTCTTCTGTATCATGATCTCCAATGCAATGCTGTAAGAAATGTGGCCTTTGGGAGGGAACTTGAGTGCTCTGGCCTCATGACTAAGATTAGCTTCCTTAGGACAGGGCTCACACTTGAAGGAATCTCCCTTTGGCTTTCATTAGCATGAAGTCACCATGTCCTCCCTTCCAGAGAATGCAGCAACAGGGCAACAAAACAGAAGCATACAGTTGACTTCTAGCAGACACTAAACCTGTAGGGTCCTTGATCTTGCTTTCCCAGCATGCAGAACTGTGAGAAGCCCATTTTCCCTTTTAAAATAAGCATTTTAGTAGTGGGTATTTTTGTCATAGCAGCATTAATGCTGTAAGGCAGAAGATTCTATTAGCAAATAGTGATGGTGGCCTTGGTACTAAGCGTTATATCTAACTTACCTCTGAAACAAAAATTTAAAAAGAAAAGATGTGTAAAAAAGATACCCCCAACACACAGGAATCTTCATTCAAGTAGAGATCCTGTTCTTCACATTTCTATGAAATCTTGGTTTCCGCGTTAAGCCTTTGGCTCTTCATCTTACTCTGTCACTGAGTCATCATTCTGGGTGACTCAGACTCTGACATCGTTCAGAGTGAGTTAGGATTCCCATAGCATATTTCCAGTGTTGTGCAGAGGAAGCATGACCATGGTGGATCCAAAAGATGCATGATCTTAATCCTTAAGTTGTGGCATCCCAACTATACAGTAGTCCTTTCCAAAAGCAGACAGTGAGCTCAGGGGCAAACAGACCGTAGGCTGGCAGGTGCTGATTGGCAGTAGCCAGGCAGGAAGTATAGACAGGGCAACCAGACTAGGAGAATTCTGGGAAAAGAAGAAAAGGCTGAGTCTGGAGTCACCAGCGAGATGCAGAAGAAACAAGATGAGAATGCCTCACTGAGTAAGGTACCAAGCCACGAGGCAACATATAGATAAGAATTATGGGTTAATTTAAATTGTGAGAGCTAGTTAATAATAAGCCTGAGCTAATAGGTAAAACAGTTTATAATTAATA
>LOJH01014528.1:5311-19946 GCA_001685095.1 Ellobius talpinus
GCCACACACATAACTCTCAGGATTTACTCCCACTCCACTTTGACCCACCAAGAATGGGCCGGTCTCTGCTTGAGGTGAAGGCAATACTGGGCTCAGGTGTTTTCTCAGGGTCTGAGGCCTGCACAGAAAAGGAGGTAGGATCCAGGGTGGGTCCTACCAGCCTCCGGCTGCCTCTGCTCAGAGAGTGGCTCTTCAGATCCTCAACTGCAGAGAGAGGAGGGACTGACTGTTAGGACATCAGCCCAGGGTGGGAGCAGGGGCTTGGGGTTTGGGGGTTTATGTACTTTCTGAACCTGCCCACCTCATGGGAGGTGAGCAGCAATGTCAGGAACAGGAAACAAGACCCTAGTACCTCACAGGCAAAATGCCTCAGGTCACAAGGCCAGATCATGAGCTCTGAACACAGAGGCCTTCCGCCCACATCCACCCCTGACTGCGTGCAGGAGGACTTACTCACAAACTCCCTTCGTGCCAGCAGGACAGGCCCAGAGTCAGTGAGCTCAAAGATCTTCAAGATGTAGCCCTTGGAAGGGCTCAGGCCACCCACAGTGGCCTTGGGCATCTTGGTGGTTAATATCAGCTCCTGCTCCAAGTCCCCTAGGTGGAGGTGGAAAGTTGTTGAGGCTGCCAAATTTACCTTACATACGTGTACATACATGTGGGTCGATGTGTGTGCACCAGGAATGGAGTTAAGTGTGATGGAGTTGAATTCTGTGTTCTAGGAGATAAACAGATTAAGAAATAGAACAATGGTAGTGGTGACCTCAGGGCACCATCCCACCCAGATAAGTTTCCAATTTGTGAAAGGAATTAAAAAGAAGCTTACAGACAGATGTGGTGATACATGCCTTTAATTCCAGCACTGGGAAGGCAGAGCCAGGCAGATCTCTTGTTTGAGGCCAGCCTTGTCTACAAAGCAAGTTCCAGAACAACCAGCCTTAGGCGATGAGGGAAATTATTAAAAACAAGGCTGGTGAAAGGGTCATTTCCAGCCCCAGTATGCAAGAGAACTCAATAGCTTTGACCTCATAATTCTAGCTTCAAGGATAGAAGAAAGGTATGTGGAACCTTCCTCCTCATTTAAGGAAAGTGACTAAGGCCATACATGTGTCAGAGGTGTGCTGAATGGAAGCCCAGAGGGGTTACTGTGTGAAACTGTGAAGGAGAAACCTGTATTTCCTTGGAGACCCCAAGATATTAGAGATGCCAGAGTCATGAGATATCTGTTGAAGAAAGCTGCTAACAAGGAGTGAAACCATCCCATGAGAAAGAAGTGTGTTGCAGTCAACACAACTGAAGGGAATTGGAGCTCTGCAGAATGTTTTGATATCAGACGTGGAAACGCAGTTTGGAGTTTGCCCGGCTGGTTTTCAGTCTTGTTTTGGTCCAGTATTTTCATACTTTCTTCCCTGTGTTTGGGAATGGTAATGAGTATCCTGTGCCATTATATGTTGGAAGTATGTGATCTGGGGTTTTTTTTATTTTAATTACAATGAAAGTGATTACATGACTCAGAAGAGACTCTGGACTTTGGACTTTTAAATGTTGTTTAGATTGTGATAGACTGGGATCTTTTGCATTTGGACTGAATGCATTTTTGCTTTATGATATAGTTACATGCCTTTAGGGGCTAGGGATGAATTTGGTGGTTTGAAAGAAAATGTCTCCCATAGTGTGTGGGGTTTAAGTAGGTGTGGCCTTGTTGGAGGTAGGGGTCACTGGATACAGGCTTTGACTTGTCATGTGCAAGTCATGCTCACTGAGATAATTTACCTCTTGTTGCCTTTGGTTTGTTACAGATTAAAGACAGCTGACTTCATTTTTCTTTTTAATTAAACAATGTTAGATTTTTATCATTTCCTCAGATAGAGGTTAACTTTTTTGGGTGGTTTTTCCTCAACAACATTGTGAATTACACACCATAAATTGTTTTTGTTGTTCTGAGAATTGATTGACCATAAGATGTTTTGTGGTTTGTTAACTCTCTGACCATAAACATGTACCATTCCCATAATCATAAAAATAACTGCAAAATTCCGCTCTTAAATCACTTTCTTGCTTGATGTAAAGAAACTGCTCTTGCCTTTAATATGGACTGTTTCCATCCTCCTACTACGGGAGACTGAAAATAAGACCCGGCCATGAAATAAATTTTTGCCTTGCAAAAAAAAAGACTAGCCTAAACTATATAGTGTGACCCTATCTCAACTTAAAAAAATAGACTAGGACATGAGCCCACCTTTATAGATGTAGACTAATGACCAACTGTCATACTGAAAATATGTTATGAGATTTAATATATCTACAGAATAGGATTCATGAAGCAGTATAGAGATGGGATGTTCAGTGGTTGCAGCACCACGTATGAAAGGTGACATAGATATCAGGCTTGCCACGTTTATAAGGATGTGTGCCACTGTGTCTAAGGTGGTCAGCAGGGGATGAGGAGACAAATGAGTGACTATCAAGCTCATGAAGACATGAACTCTTTATCCAATACCTGCCAGCCAATCTTAATGTTACAGTAAAAGTAAACACTATGGACAGCCATCTGCGATACAAAAAACAAAACAACACAAAACAAAACAAAACAAAAAAAAACAAGAACACCCATACCACTAGCAACAATCTTCACTAGCAAACACAGGCCAACTTGAACCTGACTAAACTCCAGTATCCAACTACCAATCTACAGGAGACACAAGGGAGAGAGGGGGAGATGTCATTGCTAGACAAGGAAACGGGGATCTGGCTTCTCCTACAAGTAAATACCAAGGGAAAAGGAGAGAGGAAAAATTACAAGAGGCACAGGACTAGTAAAATGTATACCTCAACCTGGCGTGTGGTGCACCCTTGGCAATCTCAATACTCAGGAGGCTGAGGCGAGGGAATTTTGAGCTCAAGGCCAAGGCCACAAAGAAAGACCCTATTTCAGGGGGAAAAAAGATGTGTATTCTCGTTTGGAGTCCCAATTAAGGTTGCTCAATTGTAGAAGATTTTTTTTGGATGAACTGCAAAGTTGTGGTTTTAATTTGGAGGCATGCCAATGGCCCTTGAGCTGTGTTTGAGTCATTCCTTCTTCAAAGAGAACAAATACAGACAGACTTATACAATGTCTCAGATTTGCTTTAAGATCATGCAGCCAGGAGGGTGACAAGAAGGGAAACAAAGCTGGGCTGGCCACGTGTTACCTATGGCGTTTAGTGCCGAACCCCAGGCTCCATCACACTCTGCTTCTTTCCAGGTGTTTAAAATTCCCATAAAAATAGCCCCAAAGAAGAAGAGAATAAAAGTGTAACAAAAGTATATCAAAAATAAAACAAATTGGAAGAATGTAGCTTTAAAGTTCAATAAATCAATTACTTTGTTAAATAAAAATAGATAAAATGTTTCAAATAAAAGACAAAGATTGGGGTTGGAAAGATGGCAAACAGTTAAGAGCATCTGCTACAAAAGTAGCATCTGCTACAAAAGTAGCAGATGAAGTTCAGTTCCCGGCCAATGCTGGGTAGCTAGAAGCTGCCAGTAGCTCCAGACCCAGAAACATCCATCTCCTCTGGCCTTTCAGGGCACCTGCACCAATGCACACGCACACATACGCATGTACGTGCGCGCACACACACACACAATTTAAGAAGACAGACTGTCATTCTGGCTAAAAAGAATACTCTGGGTATTTAGAATCCATTTAGAATCTTTCTAAAAAGAAAGCAAATTGGAAGACTGTAGATTTAAAGTCAAATCAATCACTTTGTTATTGATTTTATTAGTATTGTGTTATCCATTTTATTAGTATTTTATAAGCTATCTTTTGGCTTTGTTGATTCACCTCATGTTTTAATTTCTACAATTTATTCCCTTTTCTATCATTTCTTTCTAGTCTACCCAAATTTACTTTTCTGTTCCATATAACTTAATATGGATGTTTAAATTCTTAGTTTTTCTTTTTTCCTTTTTCAATACTGGAGCTCAATCACACCAGGGCCTTGCACATGCTGGGCAAGCCCCACCACCACTGATCCGCATCCGTACAATTATTCTTTTATAATTTATGGAGCTAAATCTATTGATCTTCTTCTAAGCCACAGGGGGAAAAAACCAAAAAGAGCATCTATGTAACTCAGGTTGGCCTTGAACAGGGGATCCTCTTGCCTCAGTATTAGAAAACAGGTATAACCTCACCACACCCAACTTAAGCCTGTGTCAACACGACCCTGTCCCTGTGAGTGGAGGGCTAAATGCTCTCTCACACGCTCACTGAGTGCAGGATCCAGGCTATTCTTAAAGCCCTCAGACCTGTTCTGAAGTGGGAGTCACCACTTCTTCAAAGCATATGTCCTGAGCACCTTCTGTGTGTGCTCATGCTGGGTACAGGGGAAAACAGAGGCCTCCCCAACTGCAGCTGCTCCATGTGATGGAGGCTGACAGAGGAAATGTAGAAATGGCCCAGCCAGAGAGCCACTGGGTGGTGTGGGGAGACGTGGGCTGGAGCAGGCCCAGTGACCACCTGCTAGCTAAAGAGTCATTCTCCTTGCTTTTCTCAGTGGAGAGCCTCGGTCCTGTAGTTGTAAATAAAATGCACTGCCTTTTCTACTGAAGCATTTAATAAGACAAAGGAGGTTCCATCTTTAAAGAAATTTGTGGAAAAAATAAAAATAAAAAAGGCATCTGGGAGAAAAAAGTCCCTGTCCATCCTTCAGCATTTTTCTAAGATCCATGTTTGTGCTCAAGGTTGCATCATACTCTTAGAAGCTGCACTCTGTTAACCAACTATATTGCTTTAAGTTAGTCAATCTGTAAGAATGTGAGACCCAGCTCTGATCGCTCAGAGTGCAGTACAAGACTCCTTTGGTTAGGAACAAACCACAATGGGCCCTCTTACTGGGTGTGCTCACTTACTTGATTAAACTTGGCTACATACCATTCTGCAGAAGTAAAACTGCATGCTTTGCCAAAACACTCGGGACTGGGGTCATTTTCTTGAGAGCCTAAACCCATTTCTAGCAGTCCTAATGGAAAAGGAGAGGAAGCCATACCTGCCATAGGTGTCACTTGCACCAAGTAGCCAAGGCCACTTCCTTCTGCTTCCTTCCACTTCATCTGCAGCTGGTCCTCAGGCAGTACTGCCAGCCTTAGACGGCCACTTACTGTAAAAACAGGATTGGAGGTTGGGGTGCAAGACAGACTTACCACTGACTAATTGCCCGCCTCCTACAACCAGAGGGAGGCCTCCCCTAAGATCTTGGAAGGGACATATCTTCATCTAGGTGTCTGAAGAGTCTGTGGCTCAAGATTTTTCTGTGGAGGAAAAAAATCCTTCACCCTTAAGATTCTCGATGACATGGCCACACTGTTAGCTTCAGCAGGAGGGAGTCTAATTCCATCCAAGGGGAAGTCCCTGCTGCAAAGGAGGCTCAGATCAGCATCAGGGGCAGTGTCCACCCTGTGATGATTAGAGGTGCAGAGGTAAAACAGCAGCTGCTGACCCAATTCCCAGGGCCTTAGAAGCTGCTTTGGGTCTCCTACTCTCAAGAATTCTGTAGAAGCAGCCGTGCTGCTGAAGATGCCCCCCCCTCCACTGCCAAAGTCATGCTAAGTTGATGCGTCCCTTGTGGGCAGACTGGGTAAAGGACCTCAGCTAGAAGTGTGGTGATGGCTGTCTGCTTATGCACACACGGTGTGTCTGTGTGCACCTGTGCCTAAATGTGGGCACGTGTAGGATGCACACCTAGCTTTAGCCTTCACACTAGAGTTGGTAGTATGATGGTTAGTGCTGCCAGCTTGACAGAATCTACAATCACCTGGGATATTGGACTGACAGTATGCCTGTGGGGGATTATCTTGATTTGTTAACAATGTGGGTAGACACATTTTAATTGCAGATGGAACTATTCCTTTGGCAGGAGATCCCAGACCATATGACACTGAGAGCTCTAGCGTACACGTTCAGTCCTCTCTGCTTTCAGATGGTGGATGCAATGTGACCAGCTGCTTCAAGCTCCTGCTACCCATGGAAGAGGGGGAGATATCCATGGTCAATGGGGAGGAGAGGGCAGTGGGGTCTGTGCTGACCTCCCAGAAAGCTTCCGGGCTCTGTGGTGCAGGCAGTTATTTTTGGAAAATGGGGACAGAGGCCTCTTCTAGTCCCTTCGCCATGTGTAGGGGCACAGAGAGATAGGCAAAGACTGGGGGCATCTGGGGTAGACACAATGACCCATTCAGAGTGAGCTGTTTCCAGATGGGCTTGGCTGCTCTGACAGTGATCTACTGAAGGCAGAAATGTGTCAGGAGAAGGTGGGGGCTCTGACCGGCCAGCTGTGCGCAGGGGCCCCAACCCTTGCCATGAAGAGCCTTCTGTTTCTCTCCTCCCCCTGCAATGTGTTAGAGACTTTTAGAACTTCCCTCTCAGAGACCGCACAGGCACATGCTCCCCTCCCTAACCTCAGCTGCACCTCCCAGCCAGTTGGTGAACATATGGGCCCTGCCTCTTTGGTTGTTCTCTGAGACCCCAATCCACCCCAGCCATGCAATGATGAGGGGCAGCCTGACACGCCGAGATCTGAGGTGGGAGAACAGTACATTGTGGGTCTTGTAGAATCACTCTAAATGGTCATATTCATAGCAAAAGCTTCCTTCTGATTGAAATCCCAGTCCACAAGCCAGCCTTGAGATTCCTCTGTCTGAACAAAGGGAGCTGAGGGACCCTACTGTGTGGCAGTCACCTTTCTGGATGGTGGATATGCTGGGGAATGAAGTCTGCTGGGCTCCAGGCCAACCTGAGTTGGACTCGCCTACAGTGCAGTAGATAGTAGGGACAGGAAGAGGTTCTTTTCATGGATGAGGTTAGATATTTGTGTAATCCTAGAAACAGATTCAAACCAGTCAGGTGCTCCTGGGACCTAGGTACAGTCATGAGTGTGGAGGCTAAAGGGACACAGCAACTTGTCTTCCTGAGACCCACCTGAGCCAGCAGCTCCACTGGAAGGAGTCTGCAACATAGACCCTCTCCAAGTCCTGTACACATCCTTTGGAGGTCATGGAAGACACCAGGAGAGCCTTTCCCAAGAAGAGTGGCTGGAGTGGCCAAATAGGAGGGGACCAGATAGAAACTCTTGTCCTAAGACTTGTGCAGATAAGAGAGATGCACCACCTGTCTAAGACAGTGCAGAAAGGTCTTTTCATCTCAGGAAGGAGGAGGCATGGATCTTTCAATTAAGCTGTGTGTGTGCTGTCTGATACCACACTGAAAGGTTTACAGAATAACTAAGCAAAGCATCGCCACAGGATTAAATTTGGAGTATGCTTGTAATCCTGAAAAAGATGAGAAAAAAACCAAACAAACAAACAAAAAACTCCCCAAGCAAGGCTGAAGCTGGAAGACCACAGGGCCAAAGGTCAGGACAAAAGCTGAGAATGAGGACTCGCTCCCTCTGTCCTGACAGCTTGCCTGTTGCTGCAACAGCTCTTCCACAGGCATTCAGTCTGTGAGGAAATGCCTGTTATGGAAGGTCAAAGGCTTGCAGCAGGGTTCCTCCTGCAGGCAGTGGGGGCACTGTCTCCTTACCTTGTCCCTGCCCCAATGCCAAGGTGGCACCCAACAACATCCAGAGGCAGGAGTGGAGGTGGGAGCCTCGGAGGCTCATGATGAGCAGCCTGTGGGAGGAGAGGCCACAGCCCTTCACTACTAATTCAGCCATCTGCCCCCACCCCCGACCAGGAAGCCAGTTTCTCCATCCATTCCCATGGACCAGCAGGATGTCTCCACAGACATGTGAGTTACCCAGAGGTCTATGACTTGTTATAATGGGGATGGTGACAGACACTGAGGATCTAAGACTAGCATGGAGGCATCCCACTGAACAAAGGACCCTTAGCTGCACAACCTCCCGTGTACTCCAAAGCACCCTCTGCAGGGAACCAGTTCTCCCCGAGTAGGGTCCATCCGGTCCAGCATGCCTGCTCAAGCCCCTTGGTATCCACATCCACAACAGACGCACACAGTAGGGGTCACCAAGAGTGGCAAGACCTTGAGGCCCCAGCAGCCCCACAGAGTCTGGGATTTGGTTTGGATAGAACCCTACCATCAAGGTCCTCACATTGGGTGGTTTGCCCTCAAGCAAAGGACACACTCAAGACCAAATTCTGATCAGAGCAGAAGCAGGCAGGCAAGTCAGGGGTATGGATGAAAAGTATTGGGAAAATTGAGAGCTCTCAGAAGTTGGGAGACAATGTTTGAAAGGCCAATGGGGTGGAGAGGCCAGGAGTCCACTGCCCAGGGGTGGCACTTTGGAGGAGGGGACACAAACATGACCCAGTCTGGATTTTGTGAGCCTGAGTTTTGGGAGTCCTGGGGAATCCAGATTCTCCACCCCACTGAACAAAGGACCTGAAAAACTTCCCTGCGTATTCAAGGGTACCCTCTGCAAGGAATCCAGCTCTCCCTGAGCTGGCGTCCAGACCTGCAAGAAGGCTGCAGGCTGATACGCTCTAGAGCTGTGGTTCTCAACTGTGGGTTGTAACCTCTGAGGGTTCGAATAGCCTTTTCACAGGGATGGCCTAAGACCATTGGAAAACATGTTATGATTCAGAACAGTAACAAAATTAGTTACAAAGTAGCAATGAAAATAATTTAAGATTGGGGGTTACCACAACACGAGAAACTGTATTAAAGGGTCAGCAACAGGAGGGTTGAGAACCACCACCCTAGAGTGGATATATGCATCTAGCCAAGGAATTCAAACTAAGGCTTCAGTACGGATCACTGTCCTATCTGTCTACAGGTGCTACATTTAGATGACCCTAACCTTCTGAACTCATTCTGAAGCCACTCCTATCTCATGTCACAGTTGATGAACATAAGCCTCCCTCTGCTGGGCACAACCCTTTTTGTACACCCTCAGTTCTGAGAGTCACCTGAGACCCTCACAGGATTCCAAGAATCTGCTCAGGTGTTTGGTGCACTTGGTCTCTCTGCTTGTGAGACCTCAGCATCTATTCCAATCTTTCTGAAAGTTCAAAGTCACCCTCCAGTATAGCCCTGAGTGGACTCTTGGTGGCTCCTCCACCTACCCAGCCCAGGGGCCATAGATGAGTTACTAACCTTCTGCTCCAAGGATGCCTCTTGATCCTCCTGGTCCAGCTGTGCCCACTGGAAAGCTGGGGCTTATAAAAGGCCCCTTTCCCTGACATCACCACTTATCCTGCCCATAAGTCCTTTCTCCTCCCCTCTGTCTGCTGCTGCCTGAGGCACATTTCCAAGAATGAGATGGTGGTCCCAGCACAAAGGACCCTGTTGCATGCCACAATGGGAATCCCAGTAGGGGAAGTAGGGAACAGGCTTCTTGAGAATAAAGGCCAATTGTGTGGTCCTGGGTGCTGAGCTGGTAGGTGCTGGACAGCTAGTCTCTGCTAGCCTACTGGAAGAACCACTTAGACTCTACCAACCACTAGGGTTCATGATCTCTACTCCCTTCCTTCCTGTTTGCCCTAGAACCCAAGTGTTTACTAGGAGCAGGCCCCTTCCTACACTACTTGCACCTGGTATGCCCTTGCACTGTCTCCACTCCAGCCCGAATTGGTTCTACCCTAAGCAAAGCTCTCCTGATCCATCTTGAACTCCCCGTGGTCTCGCTCCTGGAACTCTGGGCAAGCTGCCTCAGACTAGGCCTAGGATAAACGGTTCCTGCTCCTACCTGGAGGCGTGGCTTGTGAAGCAGTCACTCTGGGTTCCCGTGGGTCCAGTGCAGCCTCAGCTTGGTTTTCAACTACACATTGGCTCCAGCCCACCATATCCTAGCCTGATCAAAGTCCCTTACCCCACCCCTCATCCCCCCCGACCCCTAGCTTAGCCCAAGAGCCCAGCAAGATGGGAGGCTGCAGAACTGTCAGCCTTTCCTGTCTTATCGGACACTGTGTTTCTCTACTGAGTTGCCCAGAGGATGGATAGGAACATATATCCTGGGATATGCTCCTTGAAGCTGGATGACTTATATTCCACTTGGTCAGAGGTTATCCATGTCTGTGGGAAGAGCAATTGCAGGTACCTCCTTCCTAGGTGCTCTTCTGAGATGAATCAATTGTTCATAGTAGCTCCTCATACAATACCACCTTGGCCAGGAGACAACCCGACTTAAACATGGCCTCAGACAAACCTGGCCAATGACCAATATGTAATATGTAATCCATGCAAGTGGAGCACAGTCTTCTTTCTTGATGCCATGCTGAAAGCTCCTAACTCTGGGACCTAGCTCTGCTCACGGTCTTTGCAGACCTTCACCATGGTCAGTCAGATGAAGGAACTCATCCTGGTAATCTTTGGGTGTACGGATGTGTGGCCACAGCTCACAGACACCTTGAAGCACCTATATGCATCCACAAACACCTCAGCACTCCCCTACACTATGATCCTCAGGTGGGCTACCCTGTATCCACCTCAGGCTGCCTGGTGATGCCCTGGAATCCCTTAAACCAGTCCAATGGTCCTCTTCCCCAAGTACAACGGCATGTGTACACCTCTCATCCCCATGCTCTGGGATCCGTGCTATAAACCAGAACAGGGTACCCTAGAGTCTGCTCACCTTTCTCCTGGACCACAGCCTGACAGTGGGGCTACCAGGATGGGAGTCACAACATAAGCAATCAATTGTGAAGACCGCAAGTGGCTTGAGGACACTCAGAGTATTGTCTTAATGGTTTCACAGAGAACAGGGCTGACCCAAAGTGCCCTCTGGTCTGGCTGGGGTTAGGCAGGAAGTCTGGAGCAAAGCCTGACTTGTGAGACAGATGTCCCTGGTGGTCAGCTGCCCTTTTGATGCTAAAGCCCACACTCACCAGAGTTAACCAGAGGCACCAGCTTCATCAAGGGCACTTGGTGGGAGACCATGCATCAGCATAATCCCTGGCCCTTAAGTGCTACCCACGGAGAAGCCCCTCTGCAGGCCACTACTCATAAACTCCAACTACCCCACTGGACATCTCCCGGTCAAGGCCAGGAGGATGGAAGGCAGAGGCCAAGCTACTACCTGCCTCAAGGATGTGGAGTCTGGATAAGAGCCCATCAAAATGATCCAGGTATGGTTATCTACCCAAGCCACAAGCTCAGAGCCAGCCCACCACCACCATCTCTCCCACCTTCCAAGCTACCTGACCAAGCAGAGAGGCAGCCAGGGTTCTTCAGCCCCTTGTCAAGTCACCTAGGCCCAGACTATCTGGCCTGAGTGTAACCAGGCCTATCCTGGAACTGTTGCCTCACTGAAGCCCAGGAGTACCTGGCACATGTTTGTCCTTGTATATTCAAGGTCTGGCAAGTTCCCCACATATAGGCTCCAAAAACCAGCCAAATGTTCTAATACCTTGACCTGGGCCTTACTCATCTTTTCCTTTGAGGGGCTGTAAAAGTCTGGAGAACTCTGGGTTATGTTAGAACAAGGACTGACATTTGCAATCCCTCTATTTACTTAACAAAGTACCAGAGGAAGCTGTAGGTACCTAGGGCCATTTCCCACCCCCAAAATGACCTGGAGCAGGCTGCTTCTCAGCCCAGAACCA
This sequence comes from Ellobius talpinus, assembly GCA_001685095.1. Lineage (NCBI taxonomy): Eukaryota > Metazoa > Chordata > Mammalia > Rodentia > Cricetidae > Ellobius > Ellobius talpinus. The sequence continues at coordinate 16,859 of LOJH01014528.1, forward strand.
AGCAATTTCATCCCCTTTATACCACCGTGTATCCATGGAATCACGGTCTCTGCTCTGGGATGTACCAGCACTCGGTGTAGATCCTCCCTCCATGGTCAGACTTCCTTGGCTTTTGACCAAATTTCTATGTGCTCCCACAAATCCCATTGGCTTCTCACCCCAAGTCTCTGACCTCTGATCTCATCTACCTGTGGTTGCTCTGTCAATCACAAGCCCTGGGTATCTCCCTTTGTTTTCCCAGCTCAGGGATGTTCTGTGACCTGAGGATAAAGCACCTAGGAGGGGTCCCCAAACCTAAAACCTATCAGTTCTGTGAAGATCTGGAATCCCCAAGGTAAGCCAGGACTGGAACCTTAGAGCCCAGACAACTCAACCCCGGAAAGCAGAAGTAAACTTGACACAAACAAACCACACAGAGCTTCAGGTCATGCACTGCTGGTCAAACTGAGGGTCAAGACAGGCGTGGGTTTAAGAAGACAGAGACCCAGCTGGGCTCTCCACCACAGCACACAGCAGTCATGGAATCCTGGGAGGAAAAGGCTGTCACACCAACCACTGGTAGCACATGGGTCTCAACTGCAATGTTCCACGAAGTCCACAGGGTGGAAAATGGGGCCATCTGGAGGGACAGCTGCATGCTGAGGAGACATGACCGAGTGTGCTCTGACCCTGAGCACCCTGAGCAGGCTGGGGGGAGGCCTGGGCTGTTGTAGACACAAGGGTCCCCATCAAGATGCTCCAACCCTGGCAGTGGCCGCTGGCCCCTCAGCCCACCATCCATGTTCAGGCTCCCTTGTGCCAGGCGGGAGTGGCAGATACACTGAAAAATGCTCCCAGTTCCTTTACTTTAATGACTTTCCTCATTTCTGAGCTGTCCGGGACTGGCCAAGTTCAAGTCAGGTGTTCAGGGAGGGCCAGAGCACAAGCTGCCGTGTGTGGGCCAGCTGTGGAGAGTTTGTCCCATGGAACTAAGGGCTGCACAGGCTGATGCAGGAAAGGCAAAGGTCACAAAGTGAGATTCACAGAACAGGCCACAGCATGTGAACTTAGGTGAGAGCGTTGGTGGCAGTGTGAGCTCCAATATTGCTTTTGTCATTTCATTTCCAGCTGAAGATTCCAGGCATTTCCTTCAAGGAAAAAAAAAGGACAGGAGCAGACCTTTCAAGTTTTAAAAGACATTTCAACAAAAGCAGATGTCTGGCTTGGCTGACATTGCACAGGACTGCAGTTCCAGGCTGGGCCAGGGCTGCAGACACAGTGCCTGGGTCCTAAGAACCTAGAGTCCAGAAAGGCTGCTCAGGGGACCCAGGAGGCAGATGATGACAGGTGCCCTGAGGCCTAAGAGGAAGCAGCCCCACACCAGGCAGGCAGCACCCACTCAAGTCCTGCCTGAGCTACTGTCTTTACACTGAGGTCAAATGAAGAGGATCAGAAAGGGTAAAGTGCAAACACAGCAGTCCCAGCAGAGCTGGGGCCTAGGTGCAGCAAGGCGCCTACCAGTTCTGGTTGTCCCAGCCCTCATCAGTGGTCGTAGCTGGGGCAGTCTTCTTGGTGGCCTTGGCCCTGCCCTCCCCACTGGCGCCCTCCCAGCTCTCCCAGCCATCACTGTTGCTGTTCTTGTTGTTGGATGCGGAACCCGAGCCCCAAACATCCCAGCTGTCCGAGCTCCTCCTCCCTGTTGAGGCGTCTGCGTAGGTCCAGCTGTCACTACTCGGGGACTTGGCCTTGGGGGGCTCAGCACTCCCAAAGGTCTCCCAGAAGCTCTGGTCTATGGTGCTGTTCTGGGAGTTGTCTCCACTGCTATTTTGGTAGCTGTGGCCCTCTAAGGGTCTATTACAGAGAAGAACAAAATCTCAAAAGTTGTCACAAAAAGACACTTGCATTACCTGCACCCACCAAGTTGCCCAATCTGCTCAGGTCTCAGGGGCTCTCTAGAACAAGATTTACCACTTCACAAGCCAGCCTACATTTGACCAGGGTGTGGCAAATGCCTACAACAGCTCCATGCTCTCTTCCTGGCTAGACAGGGTGCTGCCCTTTAAAGTACCTCCTAGCTACCCCTGTAGGGTCAGGGTACCCTACTAAGTGAGGGACCCTTTTCTTTGAGAGCGAACTTGGCCTTGGTAAGGGTTCACCCTGGTGCTAAGGACGTGGAACTTTTAGAAGGGATTGAGTTCCTCCTGCTACCTCAACCTGTATTATCATCACCTAAACTGTAGGGTATTTACTAGGGCACCGGGAAAGAGTGTGCGGAAAGAGCATACAGGAGCCCCGGTGCTGAGGGTTGAGAGGGCAGTCACTTTGCCTCTAGCAAAGGACTCAGTGTGCAACACTGGGCAGAGGGTGCAAGACCAGGCCACCAGCAACATCACAGGGAGCCCAAAGGACCCAGGGCCTGGGTGGGGACATGGCCTACCTGTCTGAAGTGTCTTCAGCTTTCCCAGAAAAAAAAGTAGTGACATCACGCCATCCCTTGCTGCCAACTCCCTGGACCTAGAAGGAGACATGAAAAGAAGCTAAGGCCACACTCTACATAGCACCTCTGGCTGTGAAACATGAACAAAAATGGATGTTGTTCTGCTGAGAGGCCTGGACAAAACCTCGAGGATACATGCACACATATGCACACAGTAACAGGGCAGCAACCTGGAGGATACACACACACATATGCACACAGTAACACAGCAGCAGCCTGGAGGAGACACGCACACATATGCACACAGTAACACAGCAGCAGCCTGGAGGACACACACACATATGCACACAGTAACACAGCAGCAGTGCTGAAGAAACACTAGCTGTTGGCTGCTTAGTTAGATATTTAGAGCATCTCTCTCAGAAGCAGTTCCTGTGGTGGGTGGGACGATGCCACACAGACAGTAAAAAGCATGGCCTTATGACAGGTGGTGGTGGCACACACCTTTAATTCCAGCATTCAGGAGGCAGAAGCAGATGGATCTCCGTGAATTCGAGGTCAGCCTGGTCTACAGAGCGAGTTCCAGAACAGCCAGAGCTACACAGAGAAACCCTGTCTGGAAAACACACACACATACACACACACACACACACACACACACACACACACACA
>LOJH01014529.1:5362-20011 GCA_001685095.1 Ellobius talpinus
TGTGTGTGTGTGTGTGTGTGTGTGTGTGTGTGTGTGTGCGCGCGCGCGCATGTAGAGGCTAGTGGTTTGCACCCAGCCTTTTAGGTAGATGCCAGGAATCAAACTTCAGTCTCTGTCTGGTTCCAGAATCCTTGGGTTCCTGGTTCATAGTTATTCCTACGTCCTTAAAAATTTGGGGTTCACCTGAAAGATTCCACCAGCCTCTCAATGTTCTTTTGTTTCCTCCATGGGACATGCCTTTCTTTATCAACACTATGTCTCCAATAAGCTGGGCTGGTACTCCAGGGGCCATGCTTAGCCTTGAGCTTGTTAATTATTCTCCATTTCCCTTGCCATCCTCCACGCTACAACCCCACCCCGAATGGCCCTGTCCCTTACTCCATCGTGCCTCATTGCAGAGCCCACTCCTTCTCCTGACCTGGCTTCGGGATGTGGCCCCTCACGTGATCTCTGTCTAGACCATGCCCTCGTGGGCCCTCCACCTTCCTTCTTAGCTAGACAACCGCCACCCCCCACCGCGCGGCTGCAGCCACTCCTGTCTTTGTTCTACAGGCCTCCTCAGTAGCGTTTGCCCAGACTCACACAGCACAGGCTAGCAGCCTGCAGTTGGATGGTGTCTTCCCTTGGTCAGGCTTAGCAGTTGTTATCACTGCCCTGAAGGGGGTCTCTTGTCCTTTACCAACACTCAGTCAGGTCTGTGTCCCCACCTCCCCATGCTGCTCAGTCCCTTGATCAAGATTCCTTCTGATGTGGTTTCCTCGCTGATCCTTCTTGCCACGTTCATAGTCACAACCCAGACCAAAACCCTATCTTTAGATCCCACTCGCTGCTTTCAAATGCTTCTGGGGAAAGCTAAGAAGAGAAGGGTACCCTTACAATGACTAAAATGTTTATTCATACGGAGTCAGCCCTGAGGAAAGAGCAGTTTGCAAGGCTTTAATCACCTAAGTAAATAATCTCAGGGAAGATCCCAGCCCTCCTCTTCTCCCTACTGCCCTCATGAGCAGCAGAGCTACTACCTTCTGCTCCTGCCCAGCCTTCTCAGCTTTGAGATTCCTCGGGGAAAGTTCCCTTGCTCCCTCCCTTTAGGGCACTCATAACCTCACTTGTCTATGGGCGTGAAGAGAAACTCAAGATAGGCGACAGGAGATTAATTGCAAGCCACTAGGTTTGAAAGGCCCGGGGCTTATGGAAGGGTGGGACAAAAGAGAGGACTCAGAGGCCACACTGTGGGTGCTCTCTTACCGCATGACAAAATCTGCTTCGTCTATGTGACGGCCACAGCCACTCATCTTCAGAATCCCACCGTTTCCCACCACCGCGCATTTCTTCAATGGCAGCTGGAAGGGGGTTGCCTAGCAACAGAAAACAAGGTGGGTTTTCACTGCAAAGGACATACAAGCGCTCAGAAATCATTATTGACAGCAGCAGACCTGAGGAATTTGAAGGCAGACTTGGCAGGGCAAAAAGAACCCTGGGAAGAAGGAGGACGTCACTGAATTGCTAAGGAACAATCTGGCCTGTTTCTTTGGGGTGAAAAAAGGGCACGGGGTGGGGGTGGGAGCGGGGAGTAAAGCAAAACAACGAAAGGTCCCTGGAATATATTTAAATGTAACGGTGTTATTGCTTTGTTATTTTTTTCTTTCTCAAATTGGCTGAGCATACAGCACAAGGTGCTTGCAAGGGAAAACAGAAAAGTCCAAACTAAACACAGGATTGCTTCTAAAGGCCTTAGACAGGAAATAAAGTCAAATGAGTTCTGTTCTCCTTGTGAGTGCAAAGACACCATGGGCCATCCACTCCCCGACAGCGTCTGGGTATTTCTTATGTTAACTGCTGGAGACAGCTAGGACACAGAAGTCTGAGGCATTAAGATTCCCAGTGTGGGGTATGAAGAGAGAAAGGAGGGACAAGAGTGTGAACTTCAGCCACCAGCTAAACTGTACCATGAAATTGCTGACTTCGCCAAGGAGGAAGCCTCAGCAACTGCTATGTGAAGCCCTAAAGGAGCAAGCAGTACTGTACCCTGGCCCTCAGACAAAGCCTTAGCACTTGAAGGATCAGTAGAGGGTTAGAGAGACCGCTCAGGCAGTAAAGTGCTTGCCTAGCGGGTGTGAGTCCTGAGTGTGAGCTGTACAACTTGTATGAAAAAAAGCAGAATGTGACTGTGTGTGCTTGGAATCCCAGCAGTGGGGGTGGGGTGGGGTGGAGGTTGAAGACAAGGAGATTCTGGAGCTCACTGGCCAGGTAGCCGATCAGACGCATGAGCTCCAGGCTAAATGCAAGATCCTTCCCCAAAAACAAGATGTAAAGCAATTGATAAAGACACCCCATGCTGACCTTTGGTCCTCAGGCACACACACACACACACACACACACACACACACACACACACACACGAACGAATACTCAGGATTCTGCCAGGCAGGGGACACAGTACAAACAAGGGCGACAGTGTTTGCTGGAAGAAAATACGCTGCTTGTGAGCAGAACACTCTGGGTGGCTCTGTTTAGAACTTGGGAGCCATTAAGGGACAGGTGACTTGTGTCAAACCAGACAGCATGTGACTTTCTTCTGCAAATATCGAGCTAAACTACAAAGAAAATGTTCTGTGTAGCTGAGTGCTCCCTGGAGCGCTATTTATAGAGCCAGGGAATATGGAAACCCAGTAATAGTCCCTGAACGTGAAATGAATCATTTGGCCTCTTCTAGCTGGGTCAGCAAGAACTGCCGGGTACCCAGGCTCCTTGAAGCTGCTGGAACAGAACACAGTCGTTGGTGTACTTGGGGGAAAGACCTTGAATAGACACATAACTGGTCTAGAAAACAGCCAGATTGATAGGCCATGCCATGTGCATGTGATCCATTTGCATGCGATCCATGCAAATGATACAGACTATACCAAAGACAAAATGGAATTAGCTCATGAATATACAATAAAAGGCTCCTGCCTAGGCATGAAGTAATAACTCAGCCAGGAAAAAAATTCCCAAGAGTCTCTGCTTTCATTGGTAGCTGAAGGGTGCACTTAGTACAATGTGAGAAGATTTTATTCTCTTGATTTCTAGTGGTAAAATGAACAGCCAGAGCTATGTAAATATTGGTGATAAATATGTGGTGTTTGGAGTGTAATGTCTAAGCATTTGCCTACTGGGAGAAAAGAACTGCATTTCCACAACAGAGATCAGCCCAGTAAACTGCTCCAGAGTGAGGTCCACGAGGGGAGACGGGCAAGGGAAAGCAGCTTGGTTTAGAGCAATGCATATTTTTCTTAGTCATTCCTAAAAAGAAGATTTGGAATCAACACTCAAAACACAGCGATTTCTACCATCAGTGAGACGGAAAGCTGGGGACTGCTGACCATGTTGGCTTGTTTGTATATTCTGCAATGCTCTCTGTGACTTGTGAAGGGTAGTGACAAAGCAAAACCCGTGTTTCCTGGGCAGTCTATTGAGGGAAACAGAGACGGGTAAAGGAATGAGGGGGGGGAATGAACTGTGGGGCAGATGGTGAGGTGGTCTGTGGAGAGAAACAGGGCCTAGGCATAAGAGGATCCGGACACACTTCCTGAGAGGAACTACAAGGGTCAGCAGGTGATCAGCCACCGTGCATAGGAAGCCCTTGAGCAGATTCCTGGAGGAGTTGAGAATGTGAGAACTTAGGTATGTGTAGAGCTCACTGGCACAAAGACCTTGAGGAGGGAGCATTCCTGGGGTGAGATGGGGGCCAAGAGCTGCTTTTGTCTGCAGATGAGTCAGCAGAGAGAAACAATAGAGACTAGTAAGAAAGTGTGGAGAGGCTGGTGAAGGAGGCCATGTAGGGAGCCATAAAGACAGTAATTTTTACTCTAAGATGAGAACCAAGTTAATGGAAATGGGCAGGGGGTGGCATCATGACCCATGCTGGAGTGAGAACAAGCTGAGAGTCTGGGCAGGAAAAGGGGCCAGGGAGGAGTCTGGTGCCATATTCCTGACCAGGGACTTTGGTGACCTGGAGCAGGGGGACAGGAGAAGGGAAAGAGGTCAGATTCTGGAAGGATCAGGAGCAAGTGCCGATAGGATTTGCTGGTCTGCAGAAAGAAACGAAGGAGAGAAAAGAGAGAAAAAGAGAGGAATAGGGAATGGCGCCAAGAATTTTTTTTCAACAGATGACCAGCTGCTTCCTCCCACAGTAGGAGTGTGTCTGGGGACTGATTAAGAAGTCAGCATTGAGAACATCAAGGGTGCTGTGACCTTCAGATGTCCAAGTGGCCTGGTCAGGTGTGTGACTTAAGCACACAGTCAGGAACTGGTCTGTGTGAGGTAAAAAACGGAGAGTGTCTTAGGATTTCTATTGCTGTAAAGAGACACCGTAACCACGGCAGCTCTTATAAAGTAAAACATTCAACTGGAGTGACTGGCTTAAGAGTTCAGAGATTCAATCCATTATCAACATGGTGGGACATGGAGGCATGCATGCAGACATGGTGCTGGAAAGTAGCTGAGCCTCTAAGTCCCAATCACCAGGCTACAGGACAGGGGAGCAGATGTCACAAGCCTCTATGCTCTGTTCCCTCCCTCCGCAGGGAGGTCATACTGTGCAGGATTCTGTGGGACAGAACACCCTCTGCAACCCGGGAAGAGCAACCCACTCAACTCCCAGCCCATTTCCATTCCTTGTCTCCCTCCACCAGAGTCCATGGACTTGTCTACGCCTTGGCAATTCTAGATTTCCAGTGCTTTCATGGACAAAACAAGGGGGCGATTTCTTTTACTGTCTAACTTGATCTTAACAATAAAGAACCATTTTATTAGCAGAAAACTTAAGGAATAGATGTCTACACTCTTAACATCACTCCCAAAGTCCTCAGGCACAACTTGAGGACTTAGGAAAAAATGCAGTGAGCTGACTTTCACCTAACATTTGCTTGCTCCTTCAATTTCTTAACTGCTGGACTCACAGAGAAAATTCATCTCACTTCATTCCAATAAATGCTCTCAACTGCCTGAGAACACTCTGCCGGCAACGCTAACACACCAGCGAACAATAACACTACACCAAAGCTTTCAACGAGAAAAACCTAAATTGGGAAAATACTGTGGGTGTTATCTACCTAATAATAATGGGGCAATCATATCCTTTGTCTAGTTTAGGTCCAGGGTGCTGGGCAACAGTTGGGGCTGCCCAGAATATTAAGGGATCTCCTTCTAGCATACTTTACATGGGACAAATCATGTGACCCTTAGGATTCTGAGGGCATGTCTTTAGGAAGGTCTTCCATGCTGTTTTCTGATGTATCTCCTTGCTTGATGCTGTGGCCACGTATGGTAGTGAGCTGCCACACCCCTGCTCATATTAATAAAAAGTATTACTGTAAGTGAAAGGATTGATTAGGACATTCGCTAGATGAAACACAGAGATAAGGTCATCCGATTTAGAGTCCCATTTCCCAGGTACCTCAACTTCTCAGTGTCCCATAGGAAAGCAAGTGTGATGAGAACGCTCTAATCAGAGGTACAGGAAGATGACACCACCAGGAACTTGTCTGTGAAATTCTATATGTACATATGATTTGTACACCACAATATGTTTATTTATGTAAAAAACAACATTACTATACACAAAGTTAAATTCCTTCCTGGGGCATTGCTCTGGGGATTTGGATGGAAATGCCCTCCCGTTGACTCACGAGTCTGATCTCCAGCTGGCCCTGCAGCTTGGGAAAGTTTTGGAACCTTTAAGAAGTAGAGCCTCAGTGGAGAAAGTGTGTCACTGGGAGTGGGCCTTGAGTCTGGATCGCTTAGATCGACCTCCTCTTTACTCTTCGTTTCCTGAGTACAGATTCAGTGTGAGCAGCCAGCCTCCTGCTCCCACCAGTGCCTTCCCTGTCTCTGCTATGGCAATGATGGACGGTGTCCCCCTGGAAAAGTAGGCCAAAAAAACCCACTTTTCTCTTAAGATATTTTTCAGGGTATTTTCTTCCAGAAAAGAGAAAGTAAATAAGGTGCTCGGCGTATTACTAGAACATGGCTATATATATACCACATCTTTGTATGAGATTGCTTCAGTTTAGAGGATTCACATAGATTTTTAGCATAATCAGATTTTCAAACCATTGGTCCCTTTGAAGGTATAACTACAGCACATAAAAAGAACTATGAGATTTAAAATGTGCGGGCTTTTTTGTTCAGAAGCTTTTGGAACCTTTTTCTGTCCAATCAAATACTGAACAGAATGGTTCCATGTGTTCCGTGGATTGGTGGCCGAGCAGCCTAAATGCTTTGCTGTGATAAACACCATGACCAAAAGCAACTTATGGAAGAAAGAATTTATTTGGGTTTATGGCTCCAGAGGGATAAGAGTCCAGTGTGGTGGGGAGGCGTGGCAGCAAGAGTAGGAATCTTCAAACACAAGTGTGAAGTTGAGACGGGAAACAGGAAGTAGGGAGAGGCTATGAACACACAAAGCTGGCCTCAGGATGATGTCCTTCCTCCAGCAAGGCTGCCCCTGCTAATAGTACCACCGCTTGGAGATGGAGTGTCCAAACAGCTGAGCCTATGAGGAACAGGGTCATTTAATTCACCACAGTGACTACAAAAGCAGGGTTTCCTTTTGATGCAGCAGATGAATCAATTAATCTTCAGACCTCAAGAACAAATCCTATTACCCTCGTTCAAAGGAAGGTGGTTTGTAAAGCTGGTCATCTGAGAGCCCCCCCATGCCTTATCTTCCACACCTCACTTCTGGGCCTCATATTAGCGCTGGTGACCAACTTCTATATTCACTCAACAGCCATTTGATAAGCATCTGTTATGGGTAGAGAGCTGCTAGGAAAGCTGGGGTGTGCCCTGTTCCTACGGCTTGTGTCTAGCAGAATGCAAACCAGGCGTTAACAACATGCTGGGTCCATGCACACAGAGTACAGAAGTAAGAGACCAGGGTTTCTCATCTATTAGATAGCGTTCAGAAAGCTAATATGTGAATGCAAATGGAAATTAGACTCTTAGGTGTTCTGCACCAAGAATGATAGTGAAGTATTTTTGAAGGCTAGAAAATTTTTTTTAAGTTATCTGTTTTATTGCATATGTGCTGTGGGCACAAAAGTGACAGCGCCATTATGGAGGTCAAAGGGCAACTCTATAGAGCACTTTCTCTCCTTCCACATTTAGGTTAGGGTAAGTAACCAGACTTTGGCCACCAGGTTTGCGTAGCAAGCACCTTTAACTGTTGAACAATCTTGCCATCTCTGAAAGCTAGAAGAACTTTGTCAGCCATCAACTCCAACAGCCAACTGTGAAAATATTCTTGGCCAACAAAATGACTTGTGAAAACTTAAGCCTGGGGGCCTTGTGCCTTATGCAAACAGTACCAGAACACCTCCGAATGATTTTATAATTTAAAGAATGAAGAAATGCCAATCAGAGTCATTCACAAAGTCAGATGCCTCCACTCTTCCTCCCTCCCTTGGGCTGTCTCCCCAGCCAGGTGTCGAGCCAATGCTGTGACCTCAGTTCCTGGTACAAAGAGATCAGTGTACCCACTCACCCATGTTAGACATAACCATTGTCTAGAGTGAGTGTCCTAGCTAGAGTCACTGCTGCTTTGCTGAAACACCAAGACCCTCAGAGGGTGGAAAGGAAAGGGTTATTTGGTTTATGCCTCCATATCACTATTCACCATTGGACCAAGAGTGCCAACACAAAACAAAATATCCACAATAAAAGCATGGAGTGTGGCCGGGCAGTGGTGGCGCACGCCTTTAATCCCAGCACTTGGAAGGCAGAGGCAGGCAGATCTCTGTGAGTTCGAGGCCAGCCTGGTCTAAAGAGCGAGTTCCAGGATAACCAGGGCTGTTATAGAGAAAACTTATCTTGGAAAACAACAACGACAGAAAAAAAACACATAAAACAGAATAAAACATGAAGTTTTTGTGTTGTTTCCATTGCTTTCATGTTGGTTTTGCTTTTTTTGCTCATTATTAGCATAATTCTGCTCTCTAAGACAGGGTCCACTATATGACCCAGGCGGGCTTTCAACTCATGATGTAGCTGAGGCTGGCTTTGCACTCCTGATCCTCCTGCTTTAGCCTCCCAAATTGTTAGGATAGCAGGTGTGATGCCAGACCTGACTCCCATGGTTTTACGGTTAATACAGGGCAGATCTGATTGCTAGAATTCTCACTGTACTCTCCTGCTTCAGTGTGATGGTCTTCAGTACCCTGAATGAGTTTTGCCTGCCACTGACTCTCCTGCCAGCTTCCTCCCCCACTTTCTAGTTCCCTTTACTAGCCCTGGTTTATACCTTTTGCTTTGTTGCTCTTTTGTAGGGTGGATATCATAACCATTTAGGAACAAATACTGTTTTCAAAGTTCAAAATAACTGAACTACCATGGTGTAAGAGGTCCTTTTGTTTGTGTGTTGCTTTCATTGGTTAATTAATAAAGAAAACTGCTTGGCCTGATAGGGCAGAACTTAGGTAGGCAGAGAAGACAGAACTGAATGTTGGGAGGAAGAAAGCAGAGTCAGAGAGCCGCCATGGAGCCACCAGAATCAGACATGCTGAATCTTTCCCGGTAAACCACGACCTCATGGTGATATACAGATTATTAGAAATGGGTTAAATCAAGATGTGNGGCCTGATAGGGCAGAACTTAGGTAGGCAGAGAAGACAGAACTGAATGTTGGGAGGAAGAAAGCAGAGTCAGAGAGCCGCCATGGAGCCACCAGAATCAGACATGCTGAATCTTTCCCGGTAAACCACGACCTCATGGTGATATACAGATTATTAGAAATGGGTTAAATCAAGATGTGAGAGTTAGCCAATAAGAGGCTAGAGATAATGGGCCAGGCAGTGATTTAATTAATACAGTTTCTGTGTGGTTATTTCGGGTATAAGCAAGCTGGGCAGCCGGGACGGAACAAGGGCCTGTTCTCCATGCAACACCAGCATAGCTAAGATTTGCTGATTTCATTATGGATGTAGCTTCGGGTGATGCTCTCTTAGCGAAGAGTTGATGCTAACTTTCTCACTTGATAATGCAGAGGGGATAAAGTGAGAAGGAAGGGTTCTTGCTTTTTTTGTCAGTGGGAGCAATGAAGTTATATGATTATTTGTTTGTTCACACCACTGTTTCCCTCCAAACCTTTTTCTCCTTGATGGTAACAGGGAAGAAGGCTCCCTTACATAGTTAAAGGTTAAAGCCAGAAAAACATATCTCTTAGCCATCAAATGAGACTGGTAGAAAGAGTGACTACCAGTATTAAGTATGGAGCTTAAACCATATCAGACAAGTAGAAGTTTTGCGTTGCTAACCTTTTAAATGACCCCAAAGATTCAGCACCATGCCAACTGCTTTTAGTTGCCATGTCAAAACATATGCCCACTTTTCTTGATGAAGATTTCAAGTTTTTGACCATAAGGGACATCAATGATCCCCTCCCTGCACCCAGTCCAATCCTTTCTCTTTCCCCTCACCTACCACTGGAGTTGGATGCCCACACTTAATTATACTTCACTCACACACATAATTTAATTTCTTGCACATATGTTAATTATACCCTCAACCTAAGCGTCTAAACACACCCCTTCCTTCTTCACGTCTAATTATAGCCCCCCTCTTATGAATGTAATTACACTATCATCCACCCATCTAATTATGCCCTCCTCAACATATTTAATTGCATTGCCCTGTTCAAGGACCTAATTATATTGGAAGCAACACACCAATTAAGCCCCAACCCTCCACCAATATCCCTCAGATGCATATAACTGTGTCTCTGGCTCAATGGCTTCATTTCGTCAACTAAAGATGAACAATTTCCCAGAAATAAAATCCCTAACAAGCAGGGTACCCTCTGGCGAAGCAAAACAGAGATGCCGTTAAGTCAAAGAAGCCCCAGCTCTTTCCAAGAGGTAAACCAGAATGCATTTGTCCTTCCCATCATTTGACGAGGTCCTTGGGGGTCCAAATCAAATTTCCAGCAGCATTCTTCCTTTTCATGCGGGAGCATGTGTGTGATGAACAATATCTAGTAATTAGTTCATTTATTTTAAGGACAATGCTTCTTATGACAGATATTTAGTTATTGAATTCTGTTGAAAAGATTATCCCAAGCTTTCTCTAGGGCTATGTAAGTACTGACTGTAGATCACTTGCCGACCTATTCATTCAAAGGCCTTTAACAGTGGCAGTTGTGTGAGAACGATTTCCCCACAACATCAATGCTGAGGTTGGTATCCCCTCTCTACTAACATCATTGTGATTTGAGAAAGGTAAGTCAGTAGTATGTTTTCTACAGAACATGAAAAACTAGAAATTGAATGATATGAATATTTATATACTGGGAATTATCTGTGTTGGGGGCAGAACTAAATGTTGGGTGTCTTCCTCAATCACTCTCTACGTCATCTTTTAGAAACAGGGTCTCTCACGGAACCTGAGCCTTTGTAGAGTTGGCTAGACTGGCTGGCCAGGGAGCTGGAAGGGAACCTCCTGCCTCTACATCTCCAGTACTGGAATTACAAGTAAATGACACACCCAGGTTTTTGACATGGGTGCTTGGGATTGAACTAGGACCTCTTGCTTGCATGGCTGTCATAAACTGGTACTATTTTTCATTAAAATTTGTTGTTAAAACCACTATAAAAAAAGTAACACTTTGAAATTTTGCATATTTGCATACAATCTTTTAGGTGAGGGTACAACCCCATATAGTATGACTCCACGTGACCATTTAGGAGACTTATTGATCATCTCTTAGGCAATGCCCAATTAATTATTTATTGCAGGTGTCATTTCTGCCTGAAGAGTGCCAAAGTAGAGACAAGAGACTGTACCTTACACCATGCCTGTTTGTGGCTCCATTTTAGAAGTCATTAGAATTTACTAGAGCTGTTGTTTCCCCTGTAGTGTAGGGAGATATAAGGGCACATAACATTTCAAAGTAGCAGGAAGTCTCCTCCATGGTGGGACTGAAAGCAGGAAGGACTGACGCTCCCATCATCACTAGGCCCTATGCTTGCACACCCTTCACTGGGAATGGCCTAGAGAGCTACACCTTCTTGTTAGTATAGCGGTTCTCAATCTGTAGGTCATGGCACCATTAGCAAAACAAAACTATTTACATTATGATTCATAACTAGCAAAATTACAGTTATGAAGTAGCAACAAAAATAATTTTATGAATGGGGGGTCACCACAACATGAGGAACTGTATTAAAGGGTCGTAGCATTAGGAAGAGTGAGAACCACTGTATTAGTGAGGCTTTACCCTGAACCCCATCAGCCTTCAACCAACTCCCAGTCTCAATGTTTCCCCTCCTACTCTGTTGACCCACAGTTCTGTGGGCACACTGATGCCTGCTCCATGAGCTCTGAGGACTAAGGAGTCATATCTGACACAAAGTGGCCAATAGCCCCTATTAAAATTGTGTGTGAACCAACAGGCTCTTGGTATCATAGACTAGAAATCTTGATCTGGTTTCTGTTTTGGTTCTCTTTCCAAATCATCCTAACACCCACTGCTACAGAGGTTCTTGAATTCTTCCCCTTGGTGTAATTAAGAGCATGCATGAGTGCACACACACACACACACACACACACACACGCACCCTCTCAGTTACTGGCTACATATAGATGGTCTCTAGTTCATCCCCATGGTACATAGTCATTCATATTCTAATTTTTCCAAAATGAAGCCTGGTGCAAGTTACTCTTTCTTAAACTAAAAGTTCCACCATGTTCCCTCAGACACAGACCTTACCAAGGTATCCAGAACCCACCACCAACATGAACTTCCTGCATATTCTTTTGTGCCCCCAGATTAACTAGGCAGATATCCAGCATCCCCTCTGCTCCTTTTGCATATGTCTGCTTCCTCAAACACAACCTGAATGTGCCTCCCTACCTTGGTGGAAGCTGCTGCAGCACCCTTGTCCCTCTCCTGTTTTCCTTCCTTCATCACCTCCCCCACCTCCCCCATGGGATTGTTTTCACCCTTCAGATCTGCAGGTACCATGCCAGATAGGATGTGCTCACACGTCCAAGGAACCCTTGATGGTGCAAACACAGTAGATGCCGGTCAGAATTTATTTATGCTCAATGAGTCAGAGCTGTGTGCATTGGCTTGCAAATCTATATGGAGTCGGGTAAAACCATTTCTCTAGCACTTTGGAAAGTTTTGGGTTTACTGTCTGTTATTTTGTCTCAAACCAGAAGCCTCTGTTGATGTTTCCAAACAAGGCAGTTCATGGAAACCACCCCCAGCACACAGCAAAACCACCACCAAAATGTCAGCAGGAGGACGCTGCTGACAGCAGAGCAGATGCCTGTCACTGATTTCCTGTTCTCTCACTTATTTCTGGAAGTGACCTTGCCACCAAAAGGAACACAATAGTACTCCTTCCTCACATTTCCCCCAAATCAAGAACTACAAACATCAAGCAAAATTCAACTAAGGACATTTGACAAGAATTTATTGTCAAGGACCCAACTACTGGACGCTGTGCAAAAGGGCCAGGTCGAAAATCCTGACCTCTGGCTTAGTGTTTGTTCCATTAAAAGGTTACATGAATTAAGACTTCCACGTTGTCTTCAGCTATAAATATTGCATATTAGTCAGTAATACAGTGGATTGCTAAACTGTTAATCCAATTTCACTGGTTAGAGACCTGAACTAACAGTCTAAGATCAGCTAATGAGTTAAATATTTGCATTGAGAAAAGAAAGCAAGATTAATTGATCTATTAAACAACAGGACATAAAGCATCAGATATTTTTAGGGATAACGCTGCCTGCAATTTCCCCACTCTGAAAAGCATCAAAGGGAGCAAGGTGACTCCTGACCACCCTTTATTCCTAGCTCGGCTTCCCAAAGTATCGCGAGGAGCCCCTTGATAAGTCTCCAATCACTTAAGTGGCCTCTAAGTTTCCCACCTAAAATCATCTCCTGATTGACTTCATTCTGCCTCGTAGCCACCTTCTCTCCATTTTTCATAACGTGATCACCATAAATTAGACTCCCCAGCACCCATACTTACGATGTATATTTTTGGAACCTGGGCTGACTAGTTCTATGTCAACGGGAAACAAGATGACTCATGGAGTCATCTGAAAGGAGCCTGAATTGAGAAAATGCACCCATAAGAAAAGGCTATAGGTAAGCCTGTGGGGTGTTTTTTTGATGGATGTTTGGTGCAGAAAGGCCTAGCCTATTGTAGGTGAGGCCACCCCTGGGCTGGTGGTCCTGGGTGCTATAAGAAACCAGCCTGAACAACACATGGGGATTGAGCCAGTTAGCAATATTCTTCCAGTACCTCTGCTTCAGTTCCTATCTCCAGGCTCATGACTGAGTCCCTGACCTGAATTCCCGCAGCGACAGAGTGTGACTTGAGAGTTGTGAGCCGAAATGAGCCATTTTCTTTCTGAGTTCCTCTGGGCAGAGTCTTCCAACAGCAATAGAAAAGTTGCTAGTGCAGTCTCGCTCCCACCTGTTTAAAGACCTCTGGGGAGAGCTGGGAAATCGGAAGTGTCTTATAATATTCTTGTATAAAATCAATCAAATGCTCTCAACCCCTCACACACATCAACATCACTGTCAACTGGAATGAATTTAGATTTCCATGGCATGATGGTCTACACAGCTCAGAGGTTCCCATCCATGGCATGATGGGACAGTCCAGAGGTCTCCATCCATGGTATGATGGGACAGGACAGTCCAGAGGTTCCCCATTCATGGCATGATGGGATTTCACAGTCCAGAGGTTCCCATCCATGGCATTATGGGACAGGACAATCCAGAGGTCCCCATCCATGGCATGATGGACTAGACAGTCCAGAGGTTCCCATCCATGGTATGATGGGATTTCACAGACCAGAGGTCCCCATCCATGGCATGATGGACTAGACAGTCCAGAGGTTCCCATCCATGATATGATGGGACTTCACAGGCCGGAGGTCCCCATCCATGGCATGATGGACTAGATAGTCCAGAGGTTCCCATCTATGGCATGATGGGACTTCACAGTCCAGAGGTTCCCCATTCACTGTATGATGGGACTAGACAGTCCAGAGGTTCCCCATTCATGGTATGATGGGACTTCACAGTCCAGAGGTTCCCCATCTTGTATTCTTGCTAAGAACATTTCTGGGTTAACTAGAACTTGATCTCTTTGATGGAGAATCCCATGGAAAATTACCCAATTCTGTTCTAGGAACCAAAAGTCAGATTATGTTAACTAACATATCTTAAGTTAGTTCCTCTTAAGTTCCTCTTAGTTCCTTCCTGCCTGTTTGTATAGCATCCCCACCAGCTAACTGCTTATCTTAGCCTCTGTCAAACCGCTTGCTCCAAACAGAAGTGTCCCTGCAGCTGTCAAGCAAGATGCCTATCTTTAAAAACCATTGTGTTCTGGACTTGGGGCCACACCTAGGTCTCCCAACTACACTGTGGTGTAGTCACACCTGGCTGGAATAAAGACTTTCAACTGGTTAGAAACTGTGTCTGGGTGGCCGTCTCTGGTGCGCTACCCATTAACAATGGAAACACACCTCCCTTTGTCTCTCTGTGTCTGTCTGTCTCTGTCTGCCTTTTTCTCTATCCGTGTGAGCGAATGTATGTGCATGTCTCTGTGTATGTATATGTGTGTATGTCTGTGTGTGTCTGTCTCT